>JANHGB010024532.1:0-12417 GCA_026283785.1 Coracopsis vasa | reverse complement strand
CTGCCAGGGATGGGGCAGCCACAGCTTCTCTGGGCAACCTGTGCCAGGGCCTCACCACCCTCACAGGGAAGAACTTCCTCCTAAGATCTCATCTCAATCTCTCCTCTGTCAGTTTGAAACTGTTCCCCCTTGTCACTACATGCCTTTGTAAAAAGTCCCTCTCCAGCTTTCTTGGAGGCTCTTGATGTTAATGTCAAGGATTGGAAGTGAACCACCATATCATCTCTATGTTCTGCTTTCCACAGAAGAGAGGAATTAATAACTGCATCTGTGAGGGAATAATGGTTCTAGCTCACCTCGCACCTTGTCCTGAGAAGCTCTTGTGGACAGCAGCTTGGTAACGGAAAAAGGTGAGATTCAGAGATCTCATGAAAGAGTTAAATATTCAAACAGGTAATATCTGAATTTTGAAAGACTTTGGCCACCAGAGCTACTTCCCTGCAACAGTTATGAGAAGCTGCTGCCAATGTTAACATCAGAAGGCAGATACTGACAGGTCTTTTTTGCCCAGTCAGATGCCGGTATTGACACTCATTCAGACAAGCCAGTACAAACACGCTTAAAAGGACATTTCCTATAGCAACGGCTTCTCGAGTAACTAAGAAATTTACTGACAGTCATGAAATCTCTGGCAGGAGGGTGGAAGGCAGTGTGGGGTTAGCTTCCCAAATGTCCTGGGGCACGGAAAAGCTGATGCGACTCACGTAACAACGGTTCCTACCATGCTGCAGAAGCCTGGGTAGTTTTGAGAGATGAGTGACAGCCTCCCCAAGCTGTGCAGTATGCAACAGGAATTACTGAAACTTGGTAACGTATCCTTCCAGACAGTGCCCAAGTGATGTGGAGGATGGGTCATAAACTACATTTACAGGTCAGGCTCCTCATGAGAGGACAGATTTTTGCAGAAACAACAGCTAACTGAACTTTAGACTTGAAAGCAAATGACAAGTGCCTTACACAAGAGTTACTGACCTGCTGTTAGAACTCAAAGCAATAAATAGTATCCCTTCTATGGCAAAGCCCCAAAATACTTAACCAGAGTTAGAACTAAACGGGACCAAGTTGTCGTAAAAAAAGGAAACCTGCAAAGAATCACGAGTTACAAAGGTACGAATAACAAAGGGTGGGTAGAATTACCATCCAAATTTCTAGCTCTGCATTTTACACCCCAGCTCATAGCATGCCATCTAAACAGACACAGTGTGCTAGTGCAGAAGGTAAAACTGATTCACGGAGAGGAAGCTGATCTAATTCTTCCAGTCCAGGGGAAGGGTGAGCTGTGCACAAGGTGCAGTACGTTCCCTCGCAGACTGGGATCTTCACACCCAGTGCTCAGACCAGTTTCCAGTTTTCCTGTCTTGAAGAAAAGGGGATGTGGGTGTAAGCTTGGAGCTGAACTCCCAGCTCGAGCTGCTCTGCTTCTCAGAAGACCATCATCAGCAACCCTGTATTTGGAGTCTGAATCTGAAACTGTCAAAATTTATGCCTTCAGTACATTGCTAGTTTGAAAGCAGAAGAAAAACCTCAGTTTCAACAAATTTAATCTGGTCCCAGATTTGCAGCACGCAGATTTTGCGACTTTCCCAAGCAGTTGTGCTTGTTGTTAAAGCAGGGCTGAAAATAATATGAATCCTGAAAAGCTCATAGCCATGTGAGAGGGACAATGTGAAAGGTTCCAAGATGATTTTTTTGAACGTCAGAAGAGAAGGTCTGGGTAGGTAGCTGCCTGTCTGCTGCAGATGACAGAGAAGCCAAATGTACAGGGTACAATTTGCATCTGATTCATTGGGACTGGAAGAGAACTAGGAAGTTGAGATTATAATGAGATTAATCATACGATTCTAGGGATCCAGTATCTGAACTGCATTTAGGAAGTTATTTGGGGTTCACTGGGAAAAAATATCTGACTTGAAGGAGTAAAGAGATAAAAGTTTGCTGGTTTTCCAATCAAAGCCAGCCCGTATCAGTTACATGACCACAAACTGAGATTAAGGACTGTAGTAAACCTCAAATTCCAGACTAGAGCAGAAAAGCTTTGAGATTAAATGCTAATAATTCATACGGCTCTCACATTTACTAGGAGTGACTGTTAAAAAACCCCATATATATATAAAAAGAATCAATCAATCTGGAGGAACCGTTCTGCATCCTGAAACAAAGGGAAAGGATGAGATCATACCTATTTCTTCAGCCTTGGTGAGGTCTTAAAGTTAACATATGAAACAGATGAGGAGACTCACATTAGCAAAGCATGCCAATGTCACAGCAATAAATAAATGTTCAAATAATAAGGCTGCACCTTCAGCTGATGTGGCAGATCCTGTCAAACCTGGGCAAACAGCATTAGTCCACGATCCTTGGGTAATTGAAGATCTGGCGCCACATTTACCTGAAGGTAGACTTCAGAGCACATCCACCATACAAAGTGGTAGGTTGCCAGGCAGGCAGTTAATTAGAAGAGAAATACTGTGCACTTCCAAAGCCTGCTTCCCACTGTGATCTTCCATGTTGAACTTGGCATTATTGTGGAGTTCTTGGGCTGTTCTACCAATAGGGACATCAAGGCCCAGAAAGCAGTGAAGCAGTTTGCCCTAAGTTGTACAGCATCAGTATTTGATGTGGGTGTTCCGGTTTTGTTCCTGGATTTCTTTCCTTGGGCTTTGGTCACTGAGATGTATTTGCATACAAGGTCAGAAGGAAAGCTGCAAGCTGGGACCTCTTGCGCCTATCTTAATGGTGAAAATTAGGCATGAAATCTAACTATTAAGTGTAACAGAAATAAGCCGGTCTGACCAATTCATAACTGTGTTTATATTTTTCCAGGAATTGGTTACTAACCCGGAGTCACAGCACAGACCCTGGCTAAGATCCTGAGGTCCAGTCACACCAAGGCTTGGGCAGTCCTAGCAGAAGGTTCTCTTTGCTCCAATTCACATACCCTTTGACTTACACCCCTCATTTCTAGGTCACATAAACACAATACATAAAAGAAAACCTCCAATGTGACACTCACTGTCCAAATAACCCCTTCTTTGAGGACAATTTTTGTCTGACCTGTGTTCCAAATCTGATAGCAATCCTGATTTTTACAAAACTCTCTTAGAAAAAAGTTAAATCTTTTTATAAAAAAACCCCAAAACCCCAAAACTCTTCAGTGTCTGCAGAGACTTCTATTGATCCAGCAGTTATCAGAAATGTGGGGCTTTTTAAATTTTGCTGGCACAAAACCAGCTTTCTAAACAGCCAGTGACCCACTTTCACCTAGCTGGCTTCTGAAGTTGAGAGAAGATTCATACCCTCTAGACGTTAGAGGCTCTGTTTGAAGTCACTGCTGTCAGGAGATGGTCAGTTTACGTCTCCTGTCCTAGGACAGGAAAAGGATGCACTCTCAGCTCCATGTGCTGCAGTGAGATAAGCACAAAGATTTCTGTCCTATGCCCTTATCAGCTTTTCCTGCTACTCTCGAGAACAGACACCACCAAGACTGGCAGTAAAAATTAAACTTGCTTAAGCAAAAGGAAAAAAAAAAAACAAAACAACCCCCAAAACCACTCAAGTTTTTCTCATAATTATAATCCAAAAGGTTGAAGTTTTGGGAAAAAAAGATCATGTTAGAATTTTTGGGAGCACTGAACAATACCTAAAATCTTCTGTGTCCTCAGAATAAACTGATTTCCTCCTCTAACACACCCAGAATGACTTACATTTTAAAACATATGTCACTAGTTAAAGAGCAGCCTTTAATACATGAAGGACAGAAATACTACTCTTGCAAATAAAACCAATTAGCTGCCAAAAGCACATTCCTTGCATATGGAAATTACGGTGATATATTAAAATTTTTCTTCCATGGTTTTCTTTGCTTTTCATTCTCTCTCTGCTGCTCCCTCCTTCTCTTTATGTTACTTCTATCCTTCCACCTCAGTTTCTTAGGGCGCTGAGGACAGGCTAGACAGAGCCTCCAAGGGCCTTGGTATATCTCTTATCTTTCCATCACCTGCCCACATACGATTTAATTTATGGGTGCTTCAGTCTCCACCCTGTATAAAACTTCTAGTTAAAACACTGTCATCCACATGTGAGATGGAATCAACATCACAGTTGCACACTGGTCCAATAAAGGGATTTTACAAAGTTAAAGGTTTCTTTCTAATCTTGTGGAAGATGTGATTGTGCTTCCCAAATTCTCCTCAAATACTACTCTGGAGGATGAGCAGCACTGTCAGGATCATATATCCATGTCTGTATATGTATGTTGTGTTTTGACATCTACTGACACAATCAGCTTCACCCTCTAGAGATGGTGCACACTGCCTGTGCAGTGCAGATCTAGGAATCAGACCCCACCAACCCTGACTTCACACCAATCACCCAGGTGACACTGAGTGGCACTGACATTCATCACCTCAATGAGAAGATAAAACATCCAAAATACCCCCTTAACACACCAACACCTCTTCAGGAGGCATCCTTAACTAAGACTTGAACATACAGGTGATAAATAAACCTCTCAGATAGAAATCAAGTTTCCAGTCTCTCTACAAAGCCCCACTTTGACCTACCAACATATATAAAACCAAATACCATTTAGCATCTACCCAGATATCATTGCCAAATGGCATATATCAGAAACATCACCAATTGCTCTTATGCTTCTCCTAAGGCCTCAATATACATAATTATTAAAATTATAACTGCTGACCGTCTATTACTGCCTTTCTGAAGCACCAAACCCCAATACATTCTTGCCCACAGAAAAAATGAAACAGCATAGTGGTTTTATACATTTAAATGATTTTAGAAAATTTAATTGCAGCAGCTATTAGAAACACATCATAGAATTCATAGGGTGCCATAAAAATGGGGGAGAACTTCATTGATATGCAAGGTATCACTGAAAGGCATGACACAGGGAAGCCATTGAGTAGTTCAAGACTCGGGAATTCCAGAGTCACTTCTGCTACTAACTTCTCCTAGGACAAAGTATTTTGGGTAAAGTTTAAAAGAACAGTCTCATTTCATTTTTAAAAGCACGCAAGATCCTCAAGCATATTAACTTCCCAGGTGACTTAAGACCTACCTGTGTATCTATACAGAGGAACATCTGGAGATGCAAAATGAGCACAAGTCACTGAAGCGGTAATCCATGTACTGGTTCTTTAGTCTAAGCAGAACTTCACTGTTTGGTTAAAAAAGCTGCTTCTAAGACTTTACTTTGAAAATTAATGTGCTCCTAACACAGTTTACCCTTAAATCTGACTCAGTATTCTCATTAAAGCATAAATCCCCCCCTACATACATGGGGAAATACCAAAACTTAGTTTGTTACTCTTCCTGCTATTGAGTAAAGTATTCAAAAAGAGACTTTTGATATATTAGCATTTTTCAAAGTCACTCTTTCATTTCTCTTTAAGTTCTATTGCAATAAAGAAAAAAATCACTCACTTGAATCCCTGCAATAATAACAACATATGGAAAGAATGATGATGAAATGATCCTTGGGCAAGACAAGAATTATGGTGATGCCATCAAAAATGTTGAATATTCTTTCAGAACCAACTGGAATGAAGCAAGTATTTTAGGACCTTAATCACATGAAACCAGCAACTGCATTGTGCACAGCATGCTGGATAAACCAGCATGTGTGTGTATGTGCATGTGTCCCCGTGTGTTTATCCCTAGATATCAGACAGAACAGGAAAGGAAGAGCTGAAACACTTGTCCAGAAAATACTCAAAAAGAAAACACAGCCAGGACAAATTTAGAAGCTTTACTTAGCTGTAATATCAAAGGCAGAGTTGACTGTAAAAGCAACCACCTCTCAAGAATGGCAAAATAAACTTACACAAGTCTCAGGAGGAAAACACTGATCAGAGACTGGATATTGTTAACTGCTGCTGTTTTGGTTAAGTTTGTCCTTTTTGACACTGCTAAGATAGTCTTGTCAAAGAACAACAAAAATGAAAAGCAAAGGGAAAAAAGACAGACAACAGCCATTTCAAGGGGAATCTGCTTGGCAAAGCCTGGTTTTGAGCTGCTGTCTGAAGAAACAAAACTCGGAATGTACTTCCTAAAACAAGCTGTATAGAGCGTTCTGCAAATTTCAGTAGTCTGACTGGCAACTTGTTTCTTGATCAAAGCAAAAATCTGAAACACATCTGAAAATTATTGTCTGAAAAAAGAAAAAAAAATACATTTCATGCTAAATTCAGAAGAAAGTTTCCCAAGCAGAAACTAGGCTATTTGATTTTTTTATTTTTTTTAAAGGAGGTTTCCAACAAATAAAATGAGCCAAAAGCAGCACATTTGAATAACTTTTGTCTTAAAGACATGCAATTTGGATAGAGCTATACCCATTGCCTGGATATGATACCAGCATAGTGAAATCACAGAAGCTGTATGACTTTCTATACAGCATAGATTAATTTGCTTACATTATACAGAAGACAATTTATCTCAGCCTCTGAAAATCATCTGGATCTCTTCTCTCACCATAACCATAATCACAAACTTATGCTCGGAAATAGTATGCATTCAGATACGAGTGTGGCACCTGCCCATCTCTGCCAAAAAAAAAAAAGGGGGGGAAAAAGGAAAAAAAGGAAAATCCCAAACTTGGTTAACAGCATGCCTTGAAATTGCTGCTTCACCTGGGGATTTATTGAAAGCAATAAAATATGTGTGTCAACATGACCTATATCATCCAATGGATAAAATTGGCTTCAGAATTCACCCTCAGAGTGCCAAACTCCCGCTGTCTTAGATATTCAGAAATTTAAGTGATGCCAAGCAATTTCCCTTGGCTTACTGTAATGCCAGTAGACAGACACTCTGACGCCAAGAGAGGATGATGGTGAGATAGTACGTCCCTCTCATTTTCACAAGAACTCAAGGGAACTGCTCCCATATCTTCTGCAGAATTAATCAAGATAAGTTAATGTGTGATAACATGTATCTGAAAGGAAGAAAACCTGAGCGGCTTCTGGCTCTCCAGGATGAACTTCAACAGCTCTCCAAGAAATACAAAGCTTTCCCTTTCTTCCCTGATCCACCCCCAAAACAGAATTCATACTGTAAGGTCAGAAGCATTAAGGGTGAAAGTATAAGGTATGTCACAGGAATGCGACATGATGGAGAATCATCTTGTAATAGAGGTGCAGACATACTATTGATGCTTTTACACTCTGACACAAGAAGCTTTTACCTGACCTGTGAAAGTACTCCTCCTATTGTTACTCTTAAAATACTTGACAGTAATAATAGATAAATGGTTTCTGCATACACAAGCATGGACATCTTGAGGTATTTCAGAGCTGTCTAAACTGTATTTTATTGCTCCTTTACAAATGTGACTTGTTTTACATTAAATGCAAAAGTCAAACTATTGGAACATTTGACTTGTGGGAAAGGCCAGAGACTGGGAAAAGTTTCTGGCTGCAACCACGTAAATTGGAATATAAAGAGACCGCTATCTCTGTGCACACATGTGCGCTTCTCTCTCTGTAACACCCAAGTGCACCAAGAAAGCTGTTGCCTTCCCAATCAGTCTTGCCTTTCAAACAATATTCCTTTTCGTTCTTCAAAAAGCTCCTTTCATGAAAACAGAATGAAAAAACAAGCTTGACTTCTTACTTGCTCTGCAACCAAGATGTGAGCACCCTGGTTTGCAAGACACTAGAAGGTGGGCCATGGGATGATTGCAAAACCCCCATGTGCAATCAGGTTCACACAGCTGACAGGGACAAGTCACTGCATGCAGGCTGACACAGGCAAGAACCAATTCCCCACAGCAGTCAGTACCTAATTAAAAAGCTAACTGAAACAGTAAAATGAGGGTTTTGTAAGATAATATGTTTTTGCTTACTTCAATATAAACTACTTTGGTACCTCTCTCGCTTCCAGCCAAATACATGGTGGTAAGATAGTCTGCAGGATGTTTCTCTCAAAGGGGCTATGGTCCTTTGATTAAGAACTTGAGAAGCACTGCCCTCCCCAGTGTAACACAGCAATTAACACAGTTCTCAAACAGCTATCAGTGTCTGAAGACTCTAGTATCTGTGTAGCTTTATTCATCACAAATGAGGTACCTTGCAGATTCAAGAAGTCTTCTAGCCACATGACAGTAACTATCACACGAGGAATCACATGCTAGCAAGCAAATATCTACATCTAGTGCTTTGAAGTGTTCATAGGGAATTCCCAATGAGTACAATGAATTAGATCTAATTAATAAACCATGCTAGCAAGACATAGTCTGTCTATATTTGTGCTCACAACCACTTCTAGGCACATACAGACACAACGTGTCAGTAGGCAAGCACCAGGCATGTGTACATTAAACACAAGGACATCACATATAAAGGGTTAGATGGCCTAAGGCATCTAAAAATATCACCCAGTATTTTTACAGAACGCACTATTTGAATGGAAAGCTCTCCTGTTCCATTTTCTCACCTGCACTGTTCACAAGGTGACATACATAAGAAGCGTCCCTGATGGCATGGATTAATAGAGCAACTTCAGAGTATGAGTTTCTAGTCAGGTATTTATATCACCTCCCATTGTGAGTGAGCAGCCTGTGTTCATATAAGAAACTGTAACCCAAAAAAGGCAGAAGTGTCAATGCATCAAAAAATGAAATCAAACAGGAAAAAAATTCAAAATTAGTCTGTTTTGCATGCAGACATGTTGGATACGGAATAGCCTTCTAAATGAAAGGTGACTTGACCAGCATATTTCCCTGAGGCATAATTTGCTTCTCTAATAAACCAATAACTTCCCACTGTGCAGTCATGAATAATATCACCTGAAATAATGCATATTTCTTTAATCCAGGAATATATGGAAAGATGAAAAAAACTATTCCCATGTAGAATGAATGAACAACAAAGCAGCAGGGCTGACATCAAAAACTGTCTCTTCTTTAGTACTTCAGAGTTACTCTTGCTAGAGACTAAGAGTGAAAAACTAAAATCTTTCAGCTCAGCTGTGTGAACCTGAGTTTTGAAACCTGTATTACATAGAGAGACAATTTTCAGATCTAAACACTAAACAGTCACAGGCATCTATGGGCACTGGAAGGACTACGGTAACTGAGATCCGTAAGATTATTTAGGTGTCCAGCTCTTTCAGCACCTTTGTGCTTTTGCATACTGATACAATTTTAACTAGGTAGCTACCAGTTATATTTTGCAGAGGACCTCCCCTCCTGCAGTGTGCAGGCCAGACTTCTTCCAATATGAATTAGAGGTTTGCAGTGAAGAAGGCAGCGCTCTACAGGACCACATCTCATCTGCAGTAAAATGCGTAGAGACAAATGAACAAGAGTCTTGTAGTTAAATTAGCTGAATGCTGACCTGAGAAATTCTTTGGCCTTAGCCACAGAGCGCACTGATAAGAAGTCATACCCTTAATTACCGTTTCTCTTTTTATAAGTACCCATCAAAAAACTGAAACCTGAAAACCGTTCAGAGCTTTAAGTCAAGAGTAGCAGTAATGTGAATATATGCAATTCCATGATTTGACCCAGTATGAAAACAAAAAAAACCTGAGGTCTCAGGAATCTCAACCTGCAAACTTAAAATCAGCAGACATCTATACTGCACTGTACAAAATGGAGCAGATGCACCCAGATTACTTCTTAAGAAGAGACTCTGGTATGTGCTAGTTTCCTAAAACAGGCCAGGGCATTGCATGCAACTGTTATTTGGCCAGGCAGGGACTGTGCTTCCAGATTAACAGCCTGGAGAATGGACCCAGCAAACAGGCAGGTACCCTAGCCTTTAAAGTTTACTATTAGAAAATACATTTTTGAGCTTCAATGCCCATCAAAAAGTTTGGATTGTACATTCTCCATCTCACAGCACATTGTGAGGACTGGGACAGGTGAGGGGGAATTCTTCTTGCTCAGCAAGCTCCTCCAGATTTTGACTCATCCTAATTTAGGCTATAACAAACTGTCCTCTACAAGTACCTGGTCTCTTCCCCAGACCATAGTGAAAATGCTGAAAAGAAAGGATGTAGCAAACAATGTAGAAAGCCAGCAAGAATATTAATAATTCTGTCTTCTGAGCAGCATTTGAACTGAATGTGTGAAATAAAGACCTTAAACCTTAAAGCCACATCTTAAATGAAAACAAAATACTGAATAACTGTTCACTATGTGAGTGCTATTTCTGGAGAAATTAATAGTACATAATTATGTAATTACGATTGCCTAAACAATCTCATCGCACAATTGAAGAGAGTCAAGTTACATGATCAATCTCAGATCCAGCATTTCTAGGTTTTGCAGTACTTACACAAATTGGTGTTTGAACTATGTTCTGTGTAATACATTCTGTATTGAGAAGTGATGTTATAGTGCAGAAAAAGGATGAAATAAACATTAAACTATACAAGAAGGGCATTACATAAAGGTCCTTAGGAGACACAGTCTGATTCACTTCAACCCACACAGGCTACAGGCACAGCCAACTCACAATCACGCTCAGCAGACAGCCCAAACTGTCTGTGAGAACATGACACCACAACCTGCTGTAAGCACAAATGTGAAATTCTACTGACATTCCTTGAGTGACATCCACACGTATCCTGTGGAAGCAAAATCAAAAGATTTGGTACATACATGTTTTTTAAATTCAAGTATTGTCACGGCTGCCTAATGAAGCACTGAGACTGGAATGCTTGGCTCTTCCCACTGTGAACCTTGCTGATTTCAAATGCACGAAAGTTGAGACCTCTGTGAAACATCAACACAGCACTTCAGCCTGAACTGAAATTAGAAAGCCACCCTATATATGTTATGTTAGAGCAGTAATAGTTTTTACAAGTAAATATTTCACTGTTAACCTTATGAATGGATTTTTTTGTCTAATGTCCTTTTAATTATCTTCTAAACGCAGTAAAAATTTTAGTCTTACGGTTACTACTTCAGAATGGACAAACCCCCACTTTTCTTTCAAATAAATCCAGCCTATTCCTCCAGGCGATGACATTACCTCTGAACCATCCAGAGAGGTGCTGAAATCGATGTTGTAGGGCTTGCAAAACAGAAAGTCACTTCCCACTCAGATGGTTAAAACCTGTCTGTAGCCTGTTGGATTCCCTGGAGCAACTGGATGCTCCAATAGTTTTGGCAATACACGTTCCCATTTTCACTGGGGTCAGCCAGAACAAGATTAAACCACATTCCTGTTAGCCAACCCTGGCCGTGGTAATCTATGCTTGTGTAACCTCAGGTACAAAGGCAGAAGTTTATCTCCACTTGCTTTGTATAACCACCTGCAGTGAAAAGAGCAGCTTAGTGAACAGATGTCCAAAGAATGGCATCCCACTGAAGAGAGTTCAAGGTCATCAGCCTGGTACTAGCTTTCCTTAGCATCAGACAAACTTTTTAGAGATGATTCCACTATCAAGCATTCCTGGCAGTTAGCCTCTATCACAGCAGGGAAACTCATAGCTACTAGATGGAAGCTTCTGTGAGACAAGGTATTTATTGCAATAAGATCCTGGCAACAGAATTCTTCTATCCAGGAAAACGGAACTGGCTGCAATTGCAAGAAAACCACTTGCACCTTCAAACATACCTCCAGGTAAAACAGAAGAATAAGTTATTCATAGAATACTACATCAGAAGGGACCTCAAGGATCATCTGGTCCAACTTTTCGAGGCAAAGCATGACCTCGACTAGATGGCCCAGCACCCTGTTCAGCCAAATCTTAAGAGCGTCCAACACTGGGGTGTCCACGACTTCCCTGGGGAGATTATTCGAGTAGCTGATTGTTCTCACTGTGAAATATTTTCCTCTTGTGCCCAGTTGGAATCTCCCCAGAATTAACTTGTGCCCATCACCTCTCATCCTTTTTCATGTAACTCCTGGTAAAAGGGAAGTCTCCATCTTCTTCGCAGCCACTCTTTAAATACTGGATTATGGCTTATATTCCCTTTCATTTAATGAGAAAAAAGAATTAAAACTTTACTAAAATGCTTTAAAAGTGTTCAAGAGTGGTTTTAACAAGAATTAGGAGCCCTCCGACATGTAGATGTGGCTTCCAACCAGAGAACAGGTGCCTAGGAGGTATCAACCCTAGTAACCTCTTTAGCAGAAAGTCACCCAATAGTATTAGAACAAGATCCAGCAAACCCTACTAATGTGTTTAAATGTGCCTTTTTGCTTATGTATTTGAAAGATGAGTGAAGACAGTTATAGGGTGGGGGTAGAGTACACAGGTCTATTCATCACATAGAAACAGAATAATTAGGGTTGGAAAGGACCTTAAGATCATCTAGTTCCAATCCCCTGCCATGGGCAGGGACACCTCCCACTAAACCATGCCACCCAAGGATCTGTCCAACCTGGCCTTGAACACCACCAGGGATGGAGCATTCACAACTTCCCTGGGCAACCCATTCCA
>JANHGB010024531.1:0-12145 GCA_026283785.1 Coracopsis vasa | reverse complement strand
CGATTTCCAAACCCTGGAGCCAGTGATATTTCAAGACCAATTTCCTTATGTGATTATGTTTCACTTGCTGGGTTTTCTCAGGAAAATCATTTGTCATGGAACAGCAGCTTCCTGTAACCCCCTTAATCAATCCCATCATATTCCAGAAGCCTTATTTTAATGTCTTCCTTTGTTTAATTGTTTGCTTGATGAGGCCTTCCTGGTGTATTTGGTAGCACTTGGGTTTTTCAACAGATTAACATTTTAAACCAAAAGAGGTAGGAAAAAAACCCCACAACCAAAAAACCAACAAAGAAATCCCCCCAAAAATAGTGATTTTCTGGAAAAATGATGAAAAAACTGTTATAATATATCAGCCTTGCATTAATGCTGTCCAGCTCTTCGGGGTTCTTCAAGTGGTGAGTGAGGTACCTCATATGGGACTGATAGGGATTTACATTTGACAGAGTGGAGAGTGAGGAATGCAACACCCTGATTTGAATGTAGGGTGGTTAATGGGGACTTTTGCAAGGCTGTTTTCATGTTCCTGTTCTGATGTGCTCCCTGGAGGAAAGTGGATCAGCTTTGGATATGCAGAAGCAAACCTCATCTGCTGTGTTTTGGTTTACACGTGTGTCCTGCTGGACAGTGTGATGGGTTTGGTAAGCTCAAAGTGGTATTTCCTAGGGAGAAAAAAAGAAGCATGGGCTCAAGAAGTCCAAGTCCCTGGCTTGGGATCCTGCTTCACATCTGATGTCAAGGATTCACATCAACACAAAGCAAATACGTTGTGGCCTTTCCAACAATGTCCAACTGGGGCTGTTTGTACAAGGATGAGAAGTTGCTGCTGTTTCTAAAACAGCTGTATTTTGTTGGGTTTGGAGGCATATCTGTGCCCGTGATAAGGATTCCAACCTGGCGCTGGCAGATTTTGGTTAGCTGGAACATTCCACTCTTCAGTGAACGCTTGTTTCCTGACCCAGTGTCAAAATCCTTCCCCAGGCCAGCCTGCTGGCATGTTTCAGTGTGGAGAACAGTAATCTGTACATTTCTCTATACATGCAGATAGCCCTACCTGTTCTGTAGAACAAGTTCTTCCTGCAGTGATAAACACATGATGGATTTAGGATGCAAAGCTTATTGCTAGAATAATCACAACAGCTGATCAAAATCTGTGCCTTGTTTTCCCCACTTCCCTCCTTTGTCGATAGAAGTTTGCTTGTGTAAAGAAGAAAGAAAATATATTTGATATTGTTTTCTGTATCCCTAGTCCAGCTTGCCTCCTTTGAAAGGCTCTTTGCCCATTCTGAATCAGGAACATTTTCTATAGCATCAGCCCTGGATTTCCTGCTTCTTTTTAGGCTTCCGATCTCTTCTTCCACCCTGCTCCATGTGCTAACAAGTTGGGTGAGCCAGCCCTGGTATGTGCCATCAGCATGTTGGTTTTTCACATGGCATGGAACCTCACTGTGGTGAAAGAAAGGCAGTAATGGAAAGGATTGCTAATGGCCTGACTGTTTCAGGGCTGGGGACGTGTAGGATGCCACCACTGGAAAGACACAGCTGGGGTGTTCCTTGTAGTTCTCGCATTGCAGGAAGGTGGTACAGGGTTGTCAAAAATACCTCTTTTTGGCAGGCAAAAATCCAGCTGGGATTGTATCATAGGGGAAAAAGCAACCCTGTGGCTGTAGCTCCAGAAAGGACCAATAATCACTGTCTGCAACAAACCCCCCAGCAAAACCTCACACATTTAAATAACCAGTTGTGCATCCAGTGATGTCATGGTTTACCTGGATGAATGGGTTTCTTAAAGCAGAGCTCCCCTCAAACCATTCTGAATTAACTGCAGTCATTGTCCTTTGCTCTCTTGAGGGTTTCACCTATTTCTAGAGCTAATTTAAATTAGCTGTCCCACCTAATTAAAGCATCTTAATGGAAAAATACTGAGTCTGATAACAGGCACTCCTTGGCTGGAACAGAGAATAAGATACAGGAGCCGAGCAGAAGACAGATGTTTTCTCTTGCGCTTTAAATAGCTTGCTACTATGCAAATGTGGTTATAACCAAACTCTTATGAGGATTAAGTTGTTTTTTCCAGAGCTATAACCCAAATCTGGATAGTTACTCCGTTTCCACCCAAACTCCCATTGAAGGCAGAGTGGTGTTACCTGAGGAAAGGATGGGTTTGTGTGGGATGGCTTGTGGAAGTAATGCAAAAAATTATCTGACAGCCAGCTGATGCTCCACTCAGGGCACTTCTGCTATGGCTTAATGCTGATTCTGCAATGGTATGATTGGCCATTTGTGGTAAAAGTCTAACAAACCTAAGGGAAAGTTTAATGAAACTAAAGTAGTTGTTATAAGAAACCCGTGGGCCAGTAAAGGAAGAATGAATGACCACCAAAAACCAGAGTGTGTAAAAGCAATTTCAGGTGGACACCAAACCAAGGAGGAACAGATGCCCTGCCCACACACACATATTGAGCACATACCTCCCAACAACACTGGTGACTCACTTTAAACCTTCCCTTTTAAGACTGGTACCATGAACCTTAGGACTCAGGAGGCCATGGAAAGGATTAACAACAAAGAAAGGACTGACTACCAGAAAGTCTGTGCATAACCATTTTAACAAGAGAATTAGAAGGAGTGAGCAGTAATTGGATAGCTTGGACTATATGTGTTAGTATTATTGGGTGTGTACTAATAATATATCTAGCCAGGATAGCAAAGATTCAAGCCTATGTGCCAAGCATTGCACTAGCATAACACTGTCTGAGCTGTATTCACAGGTGAGGAGACCCAATGCACACAGGAGTATATATATCTATATAAAGAATATATGTGTGTGTATAGTATATATGCATATATGTGTATATACATATATATGTATATATTTGTATGGGATATATATGAGCTATTTTCTTATATTTCCAAGAACAGAGATTGTGTGAAGGTCAAAGGGACTATGGAAAATTAAAGACCATGGAACAATGAACTTCTTCATCCTTTCCACCCCAAACTATGCAGCACTGACACAGAAGAAATGTGCTCTCAAGAATGCCTTGCCTTGCCTTGCCTCCCTCCATGACACACAGGTGTTGAGAGTTGCCTTGTCTCAAGACCAAGTCAAATAGGCACAGCCACCCAAACCTGGCCAATTTGGGTGAAGGAAAGAGGAACAGATAATCTTCTCTGGGTGAATTGTTGGAGGTTCTTTTTGCTATGATGGACTATTAAAAACCTGTTCAATTCTGCAGTAGGTTCCCTGGGATTGAGATTTTAAACGCTCCTGTAGTGAGTATAACAAAACTTGAGAAAGGTCATTGCTGCCTTGCTGGATATTGATTTCTGTCCGAGGAGGAAACATTTTAACCGGGTTACAAAGTGTTCTTCTCTAAAATGCTTAAAATAGGACCAAGGAACCATTATGATATAAACTAATCAGCTGGACATCAAATTCAGAGATGATCCTGAAATTGCTTAGAGATCGATTCTGCATTGTCTTTTCCTGTGGAGCATATTGCTCAATTCTGTTACTATTGAACCGGTACCAGAAAGAAATTTCAGTGAGCAGCAGCAATATAGAAAACCTAGAATTGTTTTATTCTTTTTTTTCTACAGGAGATTTTGGTCTTTTCAGTATTTTAACAGTGGGGGTAAACAGAGAAATTGCAGCTTTTGTATATTTTTACTGCTTCTCAATGGAACAGTGTTAGTACTTAGGATTACTAAGCCAGTCAGTCATGAGAGAATGGATGTTGCAAGTATATCATGATACTGCTCTCAAAACTGTCAAAAAGGACATCAAATTAGAAGACATCAGGTAGTTATCTACCCCCTGAAAGTCCCATTGAGGCTCTCCATGCCAAAAAGGAGCAAAACTGGGACTTTTCTTCCCACTTTTCACCTAATTCCTATTTATTTAGTATTTGAGAGCCTAGGATGAGAAGAATAATTCACAGTATACACAGTGGGGGTCTTAGCCAAACCCCATAGAAATCAATTGGAAAATCTCTTTCCTGGGAGGTGGACTAAGCTTGGTATTAATCAGAAGCTGCCAAACCATAAGCAGTTGTCTCTGTGCTAATGCAATATTGTCTCCCATCAGAGCCCCCGTTCTGATTTAAATCTCCTGTTTCTTCCTGGCAGGGGTAGGGTTGGTTTATATTTTAAAGCGCCATTGGCATGAGGTCAGCTGAGGCTCCCAAGAGCTTGTGGGAAAATGCAGGAAGTGTTTTCTAAGTCAATAACTGAATTTGCTAATTATGGAGAGTTATTCTTGTTAATGAGGGATGTGAAGAGTATGTGAGGCTCTTCCTTTGTATCTCATTTCCAGCCTTAGAAGGAGAAACTGTACCTTGAAGCAACCTTAACTATCACTAAAGAAAACCAGTTCTATGTATCTGTTGCACACACTAATCAGTTTGCATTGTTAGCTTCAATGCATGAAATAGTTCTGCAAAGAATGAGTGAATTTTGACTTTGAATTTTAGCTTTGTTCAATTCATGACCACAGAATTCAGTTACAGTTGGTGGAGTGGAGACCACAGAGAATTTGACCTCAAAGGAATAAATCTTGGGTGACATGGTTTAGTGTGAGGTGTCCCTGTGCATGGCAGGGGGTTGGAACTGGATGATCTTAAGGTCCTTTCCAACCCTAACTATTCTATGATTCTATGATTCTAAAGCAGGATCAACTCTATTTGGCTGAGCCCTTGTGGGTTTTGTGAACATCTACAGAAGAGAATCCCTTTCTAGTTATTCGCTGGTGGTAGAAAACCAGCCATTATTTGCTGCAAGTTTGTAATTAGGGATTATTCTGATTTCTCTGCTGCAAAGCTCACAGGGTGCAGCCAGGACCGAGCCAAAGAGAACCAGCTGCCTTTCCTGGCTCTAATTCCCATCCTAATGAAACCCTGTTGGTACAGGGCTGAAAGGCAAGACCTTAGGTCTGTGAACTTCTCCAGGGAACGGACGAGTTTTCCTCTGGATTTAACCTCATGGCACGATGCCTTTTTCATCAGTCACCATGGATTGCCTGGGAGAAGGGCTGGTGGGTCCCATGGTGGGGTGGGAGCAGGAACACAGCCCTGATGGGAAGAGGGTTGAGGAATTACAGCAGCATCTGCTTCCAGCTCAGGCTGTGAGAGGCTCTCTAATGGACCTGGTGGCTCTTTGGTTGGAAGAGGACCTCAAAGAAGAAGAGACCAGCATTTCAATCAAACAGTAAGTTACAATGCACCCTGCTCTTCACCCAGCATCGTATAGAAGCGACTGCTTCTCCTGAGGGTAGCCTGGTGATGCAGTGCAATTTTCCCCTTGTTCTCCACATGTTCCTATGGGACCAGCTCACAAAACCTGCCTCTCCTTGTTATTTTTGTCCAGGAGCATTGGACAGTAAAAGTGACAAAAGAATTGATGGGGGAAAGGGGCCAGAGCATGAAAAATCCGGTCATAAAAGCCAGAGTGTTTGCAATAAAATATCTATACATAGAGGGAGAGGAGGGAGGGGGAGCAGGGCTGGACACAAAGCAGAGCAATGAGCTGTGAAATGTGACGTCTGGACCAGACAATGGAAGTGCAAATCCAGCTCTGCAATAACAGCCCTTGGTCTTATATCCCTTGAGGGAGGTCATGGCCATGCTTGTGGCTAACATGGGACAGCGACTGGACCCAGAGGGATGCTGTAGAGTGAAGAGATGTGCTTAGAGCCTCCTGGGGTCATGGGTAGTGCTGGTAAACCCCTCTACTGCTGGCTATGAGTGCTACAAAGGGGCTTTTCTCTTTGATGATAAAGAACAGGGGCTGCTGCAGGGGTTTGGCTTTGGGAAGATGGTCTGGGCTGCAGTGTGACCCATGGGATACCAATGCACTGCATCACAGGGTCATCATCAATGTTTTAATCCAGTTCTGTTTGGGGACAGGGAAAGAATCAAGGTTCAGGAGCAGAAGGAGACAGAAGAGATACCAGCCCAAAGGGAGGTGAAGTGCTTTCCTATATGCATTAAAGAACAAACTGAATGGATTAGAGAGCAGTGAGCAACCTCCTGGTGGAGTTTCCTTTGGTGCAAGGAAGGAAATTGATGTTGAAAACAAAACTGAGTGCCAGGACACCTGAGATCTCTTTCTAGACTTGACCCAGTGCCCTCCTTTTCTATCTCAGAGATGGATGAGGGCTCCAAAGCATGCCTAAGAAAGCACATGCTCTCAGAGGGCATATTGATGCTCTCTTGAGGTATCAAAATAGGAGTGAAAGCTGCCATAATCACACAGCAGTGGACATCAGAGCTGGCACTGGGGAACAAAGGATGGGGATTCCTGGTTTCAGGCACTGGGTCCCTGTCCTGTGCTAGATCAGAGATGCATCCATCCAGTGGGAAGAAGGGAGAGAAGACTAATGAACACCAGCAAGAGATGTATCCAGCTGTAAAAAGCCTGGAGAATGCAAAGCAAGGAAGGAAACTGATGTTTTACCTTTGGCAGCCCCTTCTGAACTGCAGGATGTTTAACTCCAACATATGTCTCTGTTACACTCGAGCTTGTGGAGTATCCTTGGCTGGCTGCTGAGTGATGAGAGCATATGGGGGACAGGAGTAATCTGTGTCATTGCTGTCAATGTGGTGCATGTGGACAAATCCTTCTAGGCCTCCTTCAGTATGGAGTCTGGAGACAGAAATGCAGCTGAGCATGGACCATGTTACTATGCCTCATGTAGAGGTGCTTTAGGGCATCCTCTAGCAGGTATTACCCTATAGTATGGATGAGCCATCTCTGACTTAGCCATCTCCATGTACCCACAGTGATGACAAACATCATCTCCATGCATACAAGACACCCAGAAGACCTTCCTAGACATCAGTCTCCAGGCCAAAATGAGTGTGATGAATTCTGAGCATGCACCAGGCATTGGTCTACCTCTGAGCCTGGCCACCCCTTGTGCAGCAGAGGCACAGCTCTGCTCCCTGCATCTGCTTCAGGGTGAGGTGGTCCATGCTTTGAACCCCACTGACTCACACTGGGAAAGCCACTGGCCTATAGGTGGACATTGGTATTTTAGCATTCACATTTATTCAATCAAATAAACAAGTGGGAATGTGGTATTTTAATCACAGGGACAACCCTGAAGGCAACATGGGCTGTCAGCCTTGGTCCAGTCCTGATCATCAAGCCTGTTCCAATGAGGGATGTTTCTTCTGCATGGGAATCGTCAGAGAAAGCAGTGAGTGACAACCTTTCAAGGCACAGAGAGAGATGTTTGACATAGGAACGGAGCTGGACAACATATGCAAGTGTTGACATGAGGTCAGGCAGACGACAACCTTATCTGACCAAGGCTCTGATGAGCTGCAGGTCTACAAGCCAGAGAGATCAGAGGAACCATCCATGCATTTCACGATGTTTTATATCCCAAAACCCTGCAACCTTTATTCACGATAAAGCCTGGCTGGGTCTGTATCTGAGATCATTTAGGAGAAACTGAGAAATAGAATCAAGGAATTCGTGTGCAGCATTGACAGGAGAATGATGTTTTAATCACTGGAGTTTCTAAGTCTTTACCAGTAATTCATGTTTATTTTAGCCTATCTTTATCCAATGAATAAATACCACTGGGAGGAAGGAAGTCTTTAGTAAGGGTTTAATCTCCTTTCCCTGTTGAGCTGAAGAATTTAGAGATGCAATAAATAGGCTTTTGACTCCAGAAAAGGTTTTTCAACAGCACTAAGTCGGGCCAACACTAACATTTTGAACCAAGTAAAGACAGACCTATTAAAATCATCAATCCAAAACCTTTTGTGCTGTGTTTCTACATCAGAAAGATTTGTGGGGATCACCTGAAAGCCCAGAGCCTTCCCTAAGCATCTTGGTAGTGAAACAAGTCTGCTCTGAGGGTCTCTTTTGGGGTAGATATTAGTAATTTGTACACAACTGTCTGGAATGCTTTCTGATTCCTTTTTCCCATCCAAAAAAGAGGCTGATTTAATTGAAACTGAAACTTCCCATGGGAACATACCAATTCCAATGAAACCTTAGCTGAGAAAAGTTCCTCAGGTCCCAAACTGAATTTGTGATATCAAAACCAGAGAGGAAGGGAGTTTGTGTGCCATTTTATCTGAGCTTGAGGATATGGAAAGGCATCAGGGATGACACTGACAGGGATGACGCTTTCCATAAAGGAAAGCACAGGGATGACACTAGTTCAGATCCCTGGATTTTACAAAGTGGAGCAACTCAACACAATGTGGCAGCAATGTGTTCTTGCAGCAATGGACACTGATCATGTACTGGGCTCTATTAGTTTGACTGGGCAAGGCTCTGAGCAACCCACTGTGGCTCAGCCCAGCTCTGGGCAGGATGATGGCCTTCCAGCCCATGTGGTTCTGCAGTAACATGGGTACATATGGCCTTCATTTTGGTGATTGGAAGTTGGGTACCTGAGTTGGATGATGGTGAAGCAGACAGGTCAAATAGGGTTATATCATCCACCCCATTGAACAGAGGGGAAGAGATGACCCTGGGCTGGTTCCTACCTCCAAGCTGCCTACATCCTGCCCTCCATGGTCCTTCCCTTAACTCTTCTCCTGGTCAGATGGTGATGGGTACCACCTGCAAACACATCTGCCTCACTCACGGTCATTAGCCACATCATGCCTAAATTCATTGAGGGTTTCCAGAAGAGAATGATGGATGAATTCCCAGTGTACTCTGTCATGGATTTATGTAGCTTGGATCCCTAACTGCTAAACAATGAGTGATCAGGGGTTGTTTGACAGCCTGGTCTAAACCTTTGCACATGTTAATGTTAAAGCATATTTTCGTTCTGATGCAGAATTCCCCTGGGATCAGGCTGTATTTGCAGGGGGAAAAAGGGAATGGAATTTCTACACTCTGTGAACAGGGCTTTCAAACTACCACGATGTAAAGCAGGTATTTATTACTGCAGCAGGCAATAGCAAATACCATGTCCCAGTGAGGCCAGTCTGGTTTCCCCATCCCTGCCTCCTTCAGCCCTGGGTAGAAGGGATGCCAGGCTCCTATCTGACCAGGCAAAACACATTCCCAGTCTTGTTCAGGCAGAAATAATCAACCTAAAGAGCTGGATGGAGAAGGATCAGGCTGGGAAGTTGTGTATTTCAACCAACATGGTTCATTCTTTGTGTCCCCCACTTGCTGGCAGCTGCATTTCAGGCCAGAGGCTTGTGCAGAAAAAGCTCAGTTTTCTCATCTAATGCCTTGACAGGTCTGTTCTGCATCCAGCTTCACTCATCACGCTGCCTGTATCCATGCAGGAGGTGTTTCCATACACAACTCACAACACAACTGGTGCTGCATCACAATCCAAGACAGTGCATAGGCAGCACATGAGTTATAGAGCTCATGGCATGCGCTCTACCTCCCACCCATCAGTGATTCCACATAGGCAGAGGTAAGCTGCTCTATGCAGGATCTGGCCCGTCAACCTGCCAGCACTTCCCGTCCAGGAACAAGCTTTGTAAATCCCATTGCTGTTACTGAGCAGCCTTCTGACAGGTTCTGGGAGCACTGGGAACACTGGGAACAGGGTGATGGAAGTGCTCATGGCTGTGGTCTCCCAGAGCTGGGCCCCCAGGAGCTGGCGGAGGGAAGCATCAAAAGAGACAACACATCTTGTTTAGCATCACTGCAAGGTCAGTGCTGCAGCACATGGGGCAGAGATCAGTGACCAGGGACATGCACATTTATCAGGGCCCTGTACAAGCTGCTTTTAACTCACTGAGGTGGGGGATATCTACTAGGGCAACAGACAGGGCAGTTTCTTGATGGCTTGTGCTGCTCGGCCCTGAGCTTGCCCTTGGCATCTTCTATCCTTACTCTGTTCTGACCCCTTATATCCAGCCATATAAATGGTTCCTTGTCCTGAACATAGTGATGGGTGTTTGCTCTCCTATCTATTTCTCCCGTGGCAGGGGGTTGGAACTGGATGATCTTAAGGTCCTTTCCAACCCAAACCATTCTGTGACTCTATGAGATTAGCAAGATATGGCAAAGGGTGCTTAAGAATGCACACTTTACCAAGGACCATTGTGCTGGGACACATTCCTCAAGCACTCCAGCAGGTATTAGCCATTTATTTGGCAAAAAAATAGCCAAAAAAGACCCCAAAAATCAGCCAAAAAAGACCCCAAAACAATCCAGGGATGCTTCAGAGCTTGACTGCTCAGTTAGTGAAGAGATGAAGCTGGAGATGGGCTGGCACCGCCATCTGGTGCAAGTTTCTAGGAATTAACCGGCTCTGAGCAGCTCCAGCATTGGAAATACTCGGCTGGGATCTATAGGTGGCCAGAGTGATGCTGGTATCGCTGTTCCAAGGAACATGAACTGCTCAAGGAAAGACCACCTTGATCCACAGCGTTTTCCAGCCTGATTTTCCCCTCAGAAATACGTGGAACAGCAGACAGCAAGTTGGTGAGTGCAGGGATGGAGAGAAGGAAAAGCAATCGGCAGTGGAGCCGGACCCTGTTTTTCTTAGGGAGCATCCAAGTCTATGGGATTGCTAAAGTTTAGCAGATGATCTTTTAACTTTTGTATTTAAGATGGAGAGATGAGTTTCACCATGGAAAAAACCAGTTTTGCTTCCTATTAATGGGGGCAAAAGGCTACAGAAATCCCTATATAAGACCCAATAGCCAAATCTCTATATTCTTCAATCTCAGTGCTTTCAATTCCTTCTTGTTTGGCTTAAGGGGAAGGGGGAGGCATCCCCAGCACAGCTCTGCTGAAGCAAGGAGTTTGCTGGGGCTCTGTGTGTCCTGGTACAAAGTTAAAAGCAAAGCAAATGTCTGGCACTGAACTAACCCAAATGGAGATATTTGATTTGAGTTTTCCGGGAAGAAAAAACAAACAAACACGCACAAAATGGAATTACTGGAGCAAAACCACAGCTTTTTCTCACAGTGAAGCCCGAGTTTGCAAAACCGGCTTGTCCCGCTGAGCAATTGTTCCTGCAGACAATTCCCACAACCTTTCCCGAGAGGCAGGGGGTCACCAGCTGGCATCTTCTGGGCTGTATGTAGTCAGTTCAAACCAATCAGGCCTTTATTGGGTGTTACTAAATCAGAGCTAATTCCAAGAAATGGAAAACAGCTGAGGCATTGGGCACCAAAAAGCAAATCCAAAGGATTCCCCAAATCAGGTACTTCACTTTCTGCCCTCCCTTTCCGAAACCTTACCTATGACCTTGGCCTTGTGATGAGGAAGGAACATCCTCACCTTCCCAGGCAATGGCACACAGAGGCATCTGACCTCATTATACAATGAAGACAAAAAGCCTGTCCTGAATCCTCTCTGGGAGGGCAAATCCAGTTGTCCAGATTGCTCCAGCAGGGATGCACAAACAGCCAAGTCATTTGGCGGGTGATCTGGGATCCCAAGGATGGGCACCCATCTGAACATAGAACATTTCCTACCCTCCCCTCAGTTGGCATCCTTTCCAAACAAGAGCTGGAGCAATAAAAGCCAGAGATCAGACTTAGGAATGGGACTATCCCTAGCTTGAAGGGCATTAAATAGGACAAGTTTACCCCAAGTTTCTGGGGACATACAGAGAATGATGCAGTTCCCTAAACATCTGGTACTGTTTGAGATGCCTCAGGATACCTGAAAGATATGTAGGAAAAGCCATATAGACCCATAGGACACACACATCCTGCTGCTGTGGCTGTTGGAGATCAGTGGGAATACCCCATATGGTATTATGGGGTGTTAAACTATTATGCATTAAACTTCAACATGTTGACACCTCTATAGCCAATGTCCAACTGCAGTCCTCTTCCACTCTGTGCCATCTTGGATATGCCACATTGTACTAGAGTTGGGCTGGACCCTGGCTCTGGGAAGGTACAGAGTTGTGCTGGTGGGATGGGAGAAGAAAGCACTGGAGAAGTTCTTCTGTGCCCATGCCACTGTAAGGAATGATCTGAAACGCAGAGGTTGAGCTGGCAGCACCAGACTGAACTAGGTGATCATAAGGTCCTTTCCAACCCAAACCATTCTATGGTTCTATGAACTTGTGGCTATTTCCCAGCACTGGCTTTGCCCAGGGTCTGAACATAGAATCATAGAATCATAGAATGGTTTGGGTTGGAAAGGACCTTAAGATCATCCAGTTCCAACCCCCCTGCCATGG
>JANHGB010024527.1:0-15912 GCA_026283785.1 Coracopsis vasa | reverse complement strand
AGGTTGGACACAGGGGCTTGGAGCAAGCTGCTCCAGTGGAAGGTGTCCCTGCCTGTGGCAGGGGTTGGAATTGGATGTGCTTTAAGTTCCCCTCCAACACAAACCAGTCTGGGATTCTATGATGTTTGCAACACTAATCAGAAACATTCTGTTGTGCTGCCTCCATTTGAAGGCCCTAAAGTCTTTAATGAAGTCTTCTCTTCAGTGTTGCACTTCCCTTGAATGCAAAAGGCCTTGAGATGGTCTGCATGGGTGTAGTCTGTGTGCTGTGCCAGGCAAGGGGAACAGCAAATAGGCTTTATCACATGGTTGCATTCAGAGGTTGAAGCCATGGGATGCTTAGGTGAAGGTTTTCCAAAACAACCAGGGAATGGTGGGGACTGTCCCATGAAAATATCTACAAACACGACAGGAGTCTGTTCCAGTGAGGTGTTCATGCTTTGGTCATAGAAATCCCATTTCTGGGGTCGCTGAAAAGTCAGCTTCAAAGAGAACTGTTGAGGTTTGACCGAACCCACGTAATTCTTGACATTTGCATTTGACAAAAAAGGCACAAAAATCTTTTCCAAAAACTGAAAAAAATCTGAAATTCAAATTTACAGATAAAATTTGACAGCTGGAAAGAAAATGATGAAGAAGGAGCATCACTTCCAGACACCCAACACTGGCAGGTCCAGGCATCGCATAGCCACAGTGAGGGACCAGTCCAGCAGCTCTGGAAACTGAACCAGCACAACCAGCATCCCCAGTATATGTGGGTTACATATTCCTACTTAGTCACTGTAAGGCAAGTAGAAACCTTCCTCTAGCTTGTGACTAAGTTATTTGTTGATCCAATAAAGTGCCTTGAAAGAAATAACTAGAACTGATCACACCAAAGATAGTTTATTAAATCCCACACGAATTATCTCGTTGCAGAAGTTGAATGAAAGATCAGAATAAACAGCAGAGATTACATCGGTCTGGATCTTCTGTGCTAACTTTCCAAAGGGGCACTCTTTTGCAATCCAAACTGTTTGTGTTAATGGATAACAGGTACTGCATCAGCAGATGGTCGTTTTCTTTAAACCCAATGTGTTTGAGAAGAGTCAGCAGAAAGTATCAAAGTTAAGTGAGGAAAGATTGCAGGAAAATGTACTGTAGGTACATGTACAATAGGAAGGTACTGCAAGGTGCAAGTTGGATTTCAGTGCAAGGAAACCTCTGCTAACCAGCCTGCCTGTAATCACATCATAGGATGAAGTCCTGAGCAGTGTGGAAGTGCTTAATGGGGTGATAAAGTCAGCAAAAGAAATAAATCAATATCTGAACTTCTTGGGACCCAACACAGATCCCACAGACGGTGAAGAACATGAACCCCCATGCACACATCACTGAGGGCCATTGCAAGGACTGAAAAGTCACAAATAGACATAAGCAAGTTGTTCCCCTACTGCTCCCTAGGTCCTGCAGCAGCTGCAAAGCCACAGCACATCTGTACCAACATCACTCATGTTACATCAGCAGAACGAACACGTTTATCATGCCTTGTGCTTGACCTCATGCAGGTCTCAAGCCTGTCCAGAGGGCTAAAGAGCATTCCCACTTCTCCCTGGTGTGCTCCAATTGATTGCATCTATACATCAGTGTATATACATCTCAAAATCACATCATTAAGCAGTGATTAACACCTGGGTCTAAGAAGGAACTGGTACATTTGGGTTTGCTCTGCAGCTCTGCCACAAGCTCCCCAAGAACTATTGATTAAATCATTTAAATCCTTTTCCTGACTTTGCACAATGAAGGTGACAACTCCTCTTTGTAGGGCTTGAAATGCCCAATTCCCCTCTGGGAAGCACTTTCTGCTCCTCAGTTGGAAGATGCTAAAGAAGTGCCAGATGTTATTATTAACTTAGCACAGCTAATTTGTTTCACTGAGGTTGGAATGAAAGCACAGGAGCAGAGCAAGGAGGATGGCACCAGCCCTCCCTGGATCCACGGTCCTGCCCTCACCGGAGATCTGTCACAGGGTATCAGGTAACTTGCTTGAAGTCATCAGAACCAATACTAATTTGCTAACCACTCCTTTAGGCATGACACAGATTGATTCGCATTAAACTTTGATGAGTGTCACTGATCCCCTGCACAAGCCTGGGTTATCTACAAGGCAGAGGCAGTGATGCCGAGTGAGGGGTAAGCACTCAGGGAACCAGGCAGTGCTTGAGAAGGGTTGTGCTGACCTTCAGTGCTAAAGAAAACCCATGCTTTCTTGAAAGCAAATGTGTTACTGATGTTTGTGTTTTTATCAGTTGTTGGAATACCCTGTGAGGAGACTAAAGGTCCAGGGTGGCAGGTAAATGAACACCCTCCAGTTGTGCCATTAATTCCTGGGGAGCAAGAGGGACGGTTTGCCAGCAAACTTGTCAGCTGTAACTAACTCAGTTTTCAGAGAGCTCAGATTGCTCATCACCCCATGCTCCCCTCCCAGCCAAACCTGATCTTCCCCAGGAGCATCTGCCCCTTCCAGAAGGGACGAGCCCCTACCAGAGACCATTTCCACACCAGATGACACAAAGAGGTCTCATTTACAGCACGGGGCTCCCCAGGTCAGCACTGCCCCAGGAGATCCACATCCACATCTCAGCTCCGTGGTGCCACAGTGTCCTGGTCAGACCCAGCGGAGCCAAGGTCCAGCATAGGCACTGGTCTATGGGACCTCTTGCAATGGCTGCTGCCGTCAGCACAGCCCGTGTGTTCTTCCAGCTGCTCTGACAACAACATTTCCAAGCCCCTTGCCCTCCCCAATGCATTATCTGCCACCAGGGACAGCCAGGCTGAATGAACCGAGCTCCAGCCAACCCTCTAAGGTCCAGGACATGTTGTCCATGGAAAAACAACACAATCCAGAGACACAAAAAGTGAGAGACTACCTGGCTGCTGTTTATAGGCTTCTCAGAAAAAGCCAGCAGTCAACAGCCAAACTCGGACGTTCACGTCACTCCTTCGCTTATGGAAGGCAAGTTTACTAAATGCCTGGATGCTTTTCAGTCCAATATCCCAATCCCTGTATTAGCAACCATAATGTTGGAATAACTAGCAGGGCTTAAGCTGGTGCCCACTGGACTCAACAAGAGGGGCGGATGCCAAAGGCTTTTTTAGATACAGAACAGTATTTCTTTGTACCTTTCATTCTGTGGGTTGCTGGACTCCACCCTCCATCACATGCAAAACAATTCCTGGATAGATGTTTCCATTAAAGATCTCAGAGAGCCGTGTAATTAGTGAGGTTCCCGGTATCTGGGTCGTATGGATGAATAATATTCCTGCTTTGGGAAGTGTTAAGAGCCACTTGAGGCCACTCCAAGAATCAGCTACAGAGTCAGGAGAAAAGCAGTATCCTTACACAAGGAAGGGGACCTAAGGGGCTGACGGCCCCTTCTCTTTACGACTGCCAGCTGTCCAAGGCTCAGCATTCTGACTGTCATTCACTAACCCCCTGCCATGAAGCTGCTGTTGCCCCAGAATGCTGGACACTGGCTGCTCCTATGCTGGCTGCTCGCTCAGACCACCACCCTCCTTCACAAAGAGCCTGTCTCTCCGTTTGGGCTGGAAAAGACAGAACAGTGCCTGTTGCACCATAGCTTCCTTCAGTTCCTGCTTTCCCTCCTCTGCTCCCCTCCAGAAAACTATAGGCCACATTCACATCAGTTTACTCTCCCTTTCGGGAGGGTTATGAATCCGACATGAGCAGGGGATGAGTTACCAGATGTGCAGCAGTGAGAGCAAGAGGAGAGCTGGGTTCCCCAACAGTTCCTTGTCATTCACATGTTTCACCTAACGCCTCAGCTTGATTCACTCAACAGAGATGCAAACTCTGCCCTCTTCTCTTGATGGCCAGAGCCTTGTGAGATGTTGCTCTAAACTGCAGGGCACTTGAATAGCGAGCTGGGGCTCAGCGCGATGCTGGCCAAGGCACACACGCTCCATAGGGCAGGATGGGTGTGCTGGTGAAAGCTCTCTGCAACAGACTCCTTCAAGAACTATGAGGTTCCTCCAGCCTTAGCTCTAAAGATCAAGTACTTGCATGGGCTTTGTGTCAGCCTAACCACAGAACCATTAGAAAACTGGTACTCAGGGAGGGAAAGCATAAAGAGATGAAGGATGTGCTCCAGCTCAGAGCAGTAAAACACTGAGCACTGAGCAGCTACAAACCTCATGATACAGGATCATTTAACCAGAAGTCATTTAATCCCACCTCTTTAGCTGTATGCAAACACACACTCAATGTGTTAGCCTAGAAGATGCCTCACACTATGTTAAGGCTAGAAGATTCTTACTGTACCTATTTGTCACACACAACTTATCCTAACACTCCCTCCCCCAAAAAAAGCAATAAGCTAAAACCTGTGAGATAAGAGATTAAAAGCCATAAACCCACAAATGTCCCAGAAGATACAAGCAAGGGAATCTGAGGACCTGCCAGGATCTGTAGCCCTGCCTTAATCTGTTCCCTGGATAAACCATGGTGGTCACTGTCCTTGACTTGTGCCAAAGTCAGTGGGAGCTGAGCACAACTCATTCTTTAAAAGCAATGCCTCTGAATAACAAGCAAGCAAAGCACGGCAGTCACTGAGCCCAGTGAATAACGGGTTTCATAGGTGCTGTCAAAAGGGGAGAAGGAAAATCCCAGCTGGCTCCAAACAGCTTTCTCTCTGTGTTGGCAGGTCCTTGGTATTTCTCCCAGACAGGGAGGGCAAGTCCCAGCCAAGAGCCCGTGATACAGCACATCCAGGCTTACATAAACCGAGGGGCCTGGGTAATCATTAACACTGGCTTATTGCCACTGGCTTTGTGCTGGAGTCAGCTGGTTGGTAGGATTATATGTATAGTGGCCATTTAGACAAGGAGAAGGCTCCCAGTGCAAGGATTTAAGTGGAAACAACCCCTCAGGGAGCAAGGGACTGTTGCAAACATTGTAGGGTCTAAACTCAATCACAGTACCCTGCTTAATGCACCCCACAGGGGTGCAGCTCCCTAAGCTCCCCCCCACAAATGCCAGAGGAACTTCTCTCCCCATAACAAACTTCAGGGGACCAGGACCCTTCTTAGGGAGTTTTACCTTGGCAACTCCCAAGTGGAACACATCAGCAAGCAAGATCTCCTTCCTCTTTCCTCGGCATCCTTTCCAACAATAGATGTTATCAGCGCAGCCCAACTTTATCTTATGCCCTGTCTTTACCTTTCTTTGCTTATCTGATGTCTCACTTACGTGTCCTGTTACACTTTGCCTTCTATAACCCACTGCGTGTTATTGACGTGTGCTCTGTGCCACTGTCTGGGGCAAAGGAGATTTGGGATTTCTTGGTTCTGTTCCCATTTTCCCTCTGCGTTGCTCTGTGGTCTTGGACACATCGCTCCACTGCTCTGTTTAGCCATGGGTCACCGAAGTCAGGGCACCCTACAGAAATGTCACCTTACTGTTATTCCTTATGCTTAGTCCTTACCTTGAATACAACCTTCCCAGCTGCTGGCTCCTCACCCCTCAACACCATTCCTTCACCACCAGCTCTGATGAAGAGACTATAAACAGCCAGAAATACCCTATAAAACCTTTAAGAAACATACAGAGATCTTGCAAGTGTTAAGAACCAGATTGTTATCCTTGTTTGAAGCCTCTAACACTACACACATGCCCATGCTGTGATTCACACCTCAGAAACCCAGTTATAGATGTCTTAAGTCAATGGGACTTAGGCATAAGTAGAACGATGCCGTGCTGTGCTTTGCCATGCAGAACTGCTGAAGCAGAGTCATCATAAACTTATTTACAGTTGTGGCATCAAAGCTCTTCAATATATATTTATCTTCAAGTGGGTAAAGAGTAACCAGGCTAAAGGCAAGGCCACATTCTCTCATGAATCAGCAAGGCCCAGGCAGGATAATTCCACATAAAACAAACATCAAAATCTCTGGGGGAAGTTCCTGCTTTCTTTTTGTGACAAACCTCTGAAAACATCATTCATTCTCATGCAGAACTAGCTCTTCTTTCACAGCAAACACAGCCCTACTCTTATGAGCAAAAGTGTTGCAACTTTTCCATAGACTTATATTTCCTTACAGGTATTAGCCAGAAAAACCCACACAATCCATGCTCAGAAACCACACTTAAAACAGGAAAAAGAAAAGAGAGATTAAGTAAGTGTTTCATGGAAAATATTCCAGGCTAAAACCTAGCTTAGATGTCAGGTTTCTGCTCCAACAGCAGGTATTTTATATCACTCTAGCTTTAAGTATTGTCTCTTGAAGAAAGAGAACTGTGTCTCGCAGGGTGGATTGCCCATTGTCACAGCAATATCAGAACTCCAGGTGAGAAGGGCAGGAGACCAAGATGCTGGTTCGGATAAAGCAGCTGGTTTAATGATGATGTCGATAGGGTGAGAACAGAAGGGAATCACAGATCCTCTTGGTGCAGGCTTGCTAGGATAAACACATACACGACTTAGGACTCTTAGAGTAGTCCTTAGGACTCTGGTCTTCAGGCTAGACCTGAGGAGGTAACAACAACCTGGAGTGAACAGGGCTCAGTCTTCCTCATCCCTTGGTCCTCTTGGCAGTCTTATAGGGGTTCTCTAGGCAAAACAGTCAGGGTCTGAGAGCCCTGGCTCATCAGCTGGCGGGTTGGGTGGCTGTTCTTCAAGGAGACACTGTAATCCCCAAGTGCCCATTAGTCTCAGAGTGATTCTTGCTGGGAGAAGATCTGGACCCTCTGCACCATTGCTCCCATGGAGACTCAGGAGTTACTTTAACACAGGTAGTGCTGCTGGTTTCTTCTTCCATTGGAACCAAAAGCACAGTGCAAGGGATGTCCCTGACTTGAAGATCAGAAGTGCGCATCCCTGTTGTTTTGAATGGGAAGCAATGGCTGTTGCAGAACAGGGCATCTTCTCCTCAGGCCTGAGGCGTGCTTCGGACCACAGATCCTTCACATCACTCTTTCAGACGTGGGATACATAGAGGAGCCAACTGAAGCGCCTTGGCACCAAGACCTCTGCCGTGCCGAGCCTTCCTTTCACACTCTAATCCTGTGACTACTGGTCTTACTGCTTGCTCCTTCCATCCAAGGATCACATAAACATTTATTAAGTCCCACAGCATCCCTGTGATGCGTTATGATTGCTGCTTCACAAGAAAGGGAACTGCAGCAGATGGCAATCGAGTCCCCTGTCCCGGGTCACACAGTGAGTCACCGTCACAGTCTGAAGCAGGCTCTGAAGCCCTTCCTCCTTCACGCTAACCACTAGAGCTTGAATTGCCTCAAAACCTGCTCACTCTCATTTACTAACCACCGTTCTGCTGCAGCTTCAGCCCTGTTCCATAGCGATCAGAAACCAAAGGAGGCATTTGGGTCCCGGTGCTGCTGCCAGGCGAGGCATGAGGTCTGCAGTGAAGGGAGAGCTGGAGCATCTCTTGCTCCCCAGGAACCTTCTGAGATGAGGAAACTGAAGGCAACTCCAGATTTGTTCCATCCTCTCCCTGTTACCCAGCACCTGAAAGGTTACATCCAGGTGAATCAAGATTTCAAGCGCTATTGTCCTGATTACAAAGGAAATTAAATGAATAATAATTTCAAGAAGGGATTTAAAATTTCCATTTTCATTTTATTGTCAAAGTAAATATATTTCTTATGAAGAACAAAAGAAAATATACAGAATTGTAACTTATGTACACTGGCTTTATAGGTATTTTTTGTTTCCAATTTACACAAATTTGATACGTTATTAAAAGATATTTTATATAGATATAGCATCTATGTACAGTTTTATTTACATACATTCATAGGATGTGATATAAACCAGTCAATAGATGATAGTTCATTTATATTAATTTCTAGAGGACAAAAGGAATGCATTTGCCTTAGCTAGACCTGCTGTTCTGGCACAGCGCGGGCTCCTGCTCTGCCTAGCGCTAGAATCACAGCTTCCCATTTCCCATTTCGCCAACAAAAAGACAAACAGATGCCGCCTGCGAATGGAAAGGAAATGCAACATCCAGTATGAAATTGTTCCTAATCACTCAATTTTCTCCTAAAGCTTCTTACAATCGCCAGAGTTCAAAGGGCAAAACCCAACAGAACCAAAAGGAGAGGAAACACAAACGCGATCATTGCCTGCTACCATCTGATTATCTGTTTGAATTCCCTTCTTAGCCAGCTACCACACCGATCTGTTTCTTTCGGCTACTGTTCTCACCCGTTCGCCCACCCCAGCTGCATGGAGCTCTGACATGGCTGTCGGCAAGGAGAAGATCACCCTTGGACCCAGGTCTCATGGTGCTGTCCCACCACACCACGATGGCTCCCACCCTCCCCTGGGTACAGGTCCATCCTACAAGGCCCTGCTGGCCAGCAGACAGAGACTTGAGCTCCAACCAGCGAGGCGATGGCTCGCAGTGGATGCTCGGGATGCCTGGTGCTCACCAGGATCACCGGGCACCTCCAAGCTGGTGCTCTGGTTTCTCCCCCAAGATCACATCAGAGGACAGAGGCAGAGACAGGAATAGAGCTCAGCCACTCTCACAAACATCTTCCTGCTGCTTTAGTGCTAGACGACAGCTCGTCTGCTGAAGACAGTGGATGCTGCAGACCAGAGCCAAAGGAAAGCCGTGTTTCCTTCAACACATGGGCATCCTTCACCCCACAGAGGAAAAGGACAGGAGAAGCATGCACACAGTATGCACTTAGCCACACCAAAAGGCTCCACTCCAAGCCATTTCATCCATCCTGAGCTTCCAGGTTTGCTTGGGATATTCCTTTGCTTAAATACATATATATATATGTATGTATGAATATATATATACATAAATATTTATATATAGCCCTAGCCAAGGAAAAGGTAGATGTGAGCTGGAGAAAGCAGAGAGGCACAGAGGCACATTCCAGCACTCTCCATGCCTTGCCTCCCCCTGTCCCCAGCTCCCACTGTCCCTCCTCCTATAGCCAGCCCCCTACAAATCCTTGGCTCAGGCGACCCAAAAACAAAGGAGTTGTTTTCATTTCCAAAGGAATTTGCTGTTTCCAAACTGGACAAATAGAGCAGCTTAATAAAAACTCACAATGAATGGCCTGTACATGAGCAAAGCCCTCAGGAATGCCAGGGCTATAATTAACTAGCAGCAAGCAACTCTTACATTTTCCTGTGCAGCAGAAAACAGCTAAAAATAAACCACTATAATTTCCAAAAGAAGCAGCAGGGAAGGAGGGAAAGATAGAAGGAAACAAGGAAAAGAACATCCTTAAACAAGAAGACAAAGAGGAAGAAGCATCCCCCTCCCCTGACCCAAAAAGAACTTCATTCTCAAATCATCTTTAAAGGGCATGGGACACTCGGACACGGTGGTTATCAAGTAACAGCATTGACTGTTCCGTGGAGGCAAATAAATTATCACTAGAAACGTAGTGAGCAAAGTGCTGTCGTCGGCTGCTGTGGGATGTGCTGGGCGGGAAGGGGAGAGCGGGCCCGGTCAGTTCACGGAGCGGATGGAGCGGTTGCTGCGAGGGAACCGATGCACCTTGACGTGTTTGGACAAGTGGTCGCTCCGAGCAAACTTCTTCTCGCAGACAGGACACTGATAGGGCTTCACCCCCGAGTGGGAGCGCCTGTGCCGGGATAGCTCGTCTGACCTGGAGAACCTGCAGGAGAAGAGAAGCCTGGTCAGGGAAATGGGGTTTACGTTGCTCAGCAGCATCCCACAGCATGAAGGAGTCCCCTGAGGCCATTGGGACGCTCCATTTGTGGCAAAGCCTGAATGTGCAAACTGAAAGGGACACACAACACAGCCAGTCTGGTCCCAGGCAGCAGCAGTGATGGATGGAAACACACAACTATCAACCTCATCCCACATCAAATCTGGGCTCAGATTGGTTTGTACAAACCTTGTCCTAAACCCAACAGCATGGGTACAGCTCAACAAAAACCAGCACTGCTCTTGATCCCTCTACCAGTCCCTTTCAAAGCCTGTTCCACAATCTCTCCCCTGCAAATCCAAGCATGGACACTTCTCAAGCAGAGATAACACCCAACATCCTGCATGTGAGATCTGCTCCAAGCTCCCACAGACACAAGCACAACAGACACCCAGTAATTGCACCTAGTTTGAGATGGACCCACAGATAACAGCCAGATAAAGCTCCCCAGAAGCTACATGGCTTATCAGATCCAGCAGAAACTTTGGCTCTTGTACCTACTCCTGCAGGCTAAATAAAGAGCTGTTAACATCTCAGTACCAGAGATGCTCAACATCATCATGGCCATTAGCAAAGTCACTCCATGGGTAAATTGAACTCAAGATTGACCATTTCATGACCAACAATGTCTCCCAGAGTCATTTCAATTTGAGCTGGTTTGCACCTTCCACCTCCATAGAAAAACCCCCAAATAGCCACCATGGATCCTGAACTCAAGTCAGTTAATCCTTCACTCTTAACAACAAGGCACTTGGGCACTGGGAGCCAGAGGGTTAACTGATAATGTCACACTAAACCAGCCCTGTCCAGATGGGTACAAAAGATTTGCTGCCTGACAAAGGGCAATGAAGTGTTTTGTTGCCAGAGCAGGGACAAAGAGGGGCACAGAAAGAGGGCTTGCAAGAAACGGGATCAGCTGGTTATTTACAATAAATAAATGAAGTCATGGGCCCTCGCTGAATAAACGGGGGGAAGAACATGTCAAAAACTGTGCCTTTCTGGAGCAAAATATCACATCAGCAGCAGAGCGAACCCACTCCTCGTGGAAAGGGGAAAACAGGGCCGCTGGGCTCCTGTGGATGAGTCCTTCATGCAAGAAAAAGAAGCTTCCACCTAAAAGTTGCAATGAGCTCTGATCTCCCAGTTGAAAGACAGGGCACAGGCACTGGGAAAGCTGGGAGTGTTTTCCTGGGTTCCTGCAGCTCTTCAGCCCAGTGATGCAACCCAGAGAGTGTTCAGGCAGCACAAAGCAGATGCCGATACTCACTGTGGGTAAGATATGGTGTGGAGACATCATTCCCAGGAGGATTTGTAAGGGAGATTCCTTCACCCGTTCTCTTGCCTTTCTCCCTTTGCTTGCTTTGGTATCCCCATGGTGAAAGAGTCAAACTCACCATTAACAGCAACAGGCAGATGCCCTAATGGAGCCATCAACCTGTTCCTTGTCTGGGACATAAAGGCTATGACAGAGGTTTCTCTTCACCCCTAGTAATTGCACATTTGCTTTCTCTGGCACCCATGCTCCTTCCATCCATGGCTTCCCAAAACCACAGTCTGGACATGGAAGCAGCAAGGCCAAGTCATTAGCAGTGAACCAGTCCCAGTGCTACATCCTTGGAGGGTTGCTGTTGTAGAGCTATGGATGAGTAGGACTCAGCATCTTTCAGGAGAGGGCAGGATGTTGGACTGCCTCAGCTGGACTCAGCGCTGTGGCCGGTGGTGGCAGCCACATCCAGGGAAAAGGGAATAGAGAGGGAAAAGCACCTCTGCAAAGAGCCATTCTCTTATATACAGGCTTATCACCTGAAGGAGTAAAAACGGATGTGGCTGGGTTGCCTTGTCCCGTGTCCATGGCCATCGAGGTCACCATGTGCCACAGAAGCGCACCAGCACATGGCTAATCCCACAGGAGAGCTCCACAAGTGCGTTTTGGTGGGAATTGCACGGATGGTGGGGGAGCAAAGAGGCGCACGTCAGGAATGAGCTCGGATGAGTTCATCCGATAAAAATACCCTGTGCCTCATAACGATGCCCTTAGCTGCAGAGGCAGGAATGTTGCAACGCTGTTCCCCAGCAGTCATGGAAAGATCAGCTTACAGAGCCCACAGAAATAGACCTCAAGCTGTTGGGGTGTTTACACAAAACCAACGCAAAGGTTAGGGCAAGGAAGCCGGCAGGAGCTGGTGGCCTCGCTCTGCAGTGGAAGGGTATTTGCAGCACGCCCTGGCACTGACATCGCCCCAGGAAAACTGCAAGTAATCCCCAGTGGTATGGCAAATTCAAACAAACCCCATGTAAGAGCAAGGAACACTTCACTACCCCCGGTCACTGGTGTTTCCACAAGGATTCCTCCTTCTAATGGAAGGTGGAGGGATCTGGGCAATTCCACAGCAATTAGAAGACTCTCCTTCATCCTTCTATATGGTGGGGCCTCAAAGGACCTGTAACTACATCTCCCTTGAAGAGAAGTCCTGGAGCTCCCTGATGTGTTCTGTGTCTCCCAACCATACAGTGACATTGCTGCATGGCTCTCAGGGCAGGAAACAAGTTTCAGCCTGGTACTCCATGATCACTACCATGGCTACCAGCCATTGAGACTGACTCAGGCTGCACCTCTTCTCCACAGTGGAGAGGAGGCTCTAGATTCATTGAATGGTTTGTGTTGGAAGGGACCTTAAAGTTCATCCAGTTCCAGCCCCTGCCACAGACAGTGACACCTTCCACTACAGCAGCTTGCTCCAAGTCCTGTCCAAGCTGGGCTTGAAGTTCCATATTCATCCACCCCATCCCCAAAGCTGCACTGCGTCAAACCAGCACACCTCCTACACACCCACAAACCCTTTTGCACAGCACCAGCGAAAACCACCAATGCAAGACGCCTGCCCTGACCTGCCCCACACATGATCCTCCCCATGCTTGCTTGGTCCCATACACGCTCTCAACCACATGGATTATAAGCCTTTAAACCCTTCATACCAAACCAGGCAGAGCTTGTATTGCCCACTGTCATGTGCAGAGCAGGGAAGTGCCACCAGCCAAAGGATGCACAGGGTGTTGAGAGGCGATTGCCTAATCCCTCCAGCCTTACAACAGCAGCTTTGTATGCTGCTGCACCAAGGGGGAGATAGAACTTCCCTTGCTCCATGCAACTGGGCACTGGCACACAGCCACTGGGGACCAGCCCGTGCTGCAGCTCTGGTTTCTGGTCTCAGGAACAGCACTAAGCAGAGGTTGCCGTGTGCCAAAGGTATAAACTGGCACGACACGGATCAGCGCGCCGACCGGTACAGTGCGGATCGAACGCAACGGGTCACCAGCCACTGATGAACAGCTCTGCAAGCACTGAAAACAGCTCCTGCCCTGTGCCAAGGAAGGGCACAAGTGAACAGGGTTCAGCCTCCTCAAGAGGCTGGGGTGCTCCCACTGTCCTAGGGGTTAGAAAAGGGTTTGCTGCGCGTACACCCCTACCTTGGTGCATTGAAAGCATGCAACTTCGCCATAGCAGGGCTGCGTATTTCCCAGCTGGGAAAGGTTTAACCCACTCCACAGCTCAGCCACTTGGTGCCAGGCAACACTTGGTCTTGGTTTTGAAACTGCCATCTCCAGTAAGGTCAGGTCTGAAGTGCCCTTGGTGAAAAGCTACATGCACAAGCACAAGCTTGCAGGGAAAGGAGGAGGAAAGCAGAGGCCAGCAGTGATTTAGGGCTTAGGTTCGTCTGCGCTGGTATAAAACTGGGAGCAGGCAGCGAGTCCGGATGCATTCGAGTGAAGTCGTGTGAGATCACAGCTCTCACTTAACTTCTGGAAAAGGTAAACAAGCTTTACTGATGAAAGGGGACTGCTAATGCAGAGCTGCACCGGGTCTGGCCTTTGATGTGGGAGCAGCCATGCAGGGGATGTGCCGCAATCTCAGGCTGGTGCTAAGCATTGCTGTGAGCGCAGGAAGTGACTCCTCAAGTGCTGCCTCTCCTGCTGGTTATAAACCTCCCCTTAAAACAGAGCCCTTCTGAAGTCTGGGGGTGTTGGGGAGGTCAGTGAAATGCAACAGGACAAACAGCAACAGAGAGTTTGAAAAGCCCTTCCAGGCACTGTCTGTGCACAGCACACGTGTTCTCATAGCTGAGGTGATTGACTTCTCATCCCTGTTGGGATCCCCATCTTTGAAAACGTGTGGCTGGCTGATAGTGAAAGCTCAAGATGCTCCTGGATGTAGGACCTGCACTTCTCCTGTCCCAACTTACCCCTGCACCCTCCTTTTGATCCACACCATTCACTATAATGCTGGCAGAAGGCAGGCACCCCAGTGTAAACTCAATCTCCATCCCTGACCACGTCATGTTTTTCCTACATGCTCCCCTTGGTTTTGCAGCCTGGGGAATGCCAGCTTTGAAATAAGACAGACCTGGAGAAGGTCATCCTGAGCCATAGAATTCCCTGTGTGCGTTGTATAAACCTCAGCGTGGATCAGACAAACCCTCACGTGCCACATGCATCTGCCACAAAATCAAGGAGCTTGCTCACATCCCAGCACAAGGGAAGCCAACACGACACCCACAGGCACATTTGCAGGCAGGAGGCACATCTGCTGCCTGCACGTACTCTGGCAACCAAATCAAGAGGAGCGAGGGCCTCTGTTGCAGGTCAGGAGCAGATCAGCCTGTATGGGACCAGTGAGCTAAATAACATGGCTTAATGTCAGTGCATCCTGAGCAGCCCAGCTCATGAGAAGTGCCACCAGGACGAAAGGAAAGAGAATCACCCCCACTTTGCAGAGCCACCATAAACCAAAAAGGGAAGGAAAATCAATAGCATTGATCTCAGAGGCAAACTTCAAGCTGGCCCCATTGGGGAGCAGAGATTCAGTCCCACTCTGACCTTTTCCCTCAAACCAAGCCAGCCATCTCTAACTGCTGCGTGTCTCACATACTTGCATTTTTACACAACCCTCGCCTGTTACTTTTTACCTCGTCTGTTGCCCATGATCCCAACCCATTTCCTCGTTAGACATTGCTCACTAAAGCTCTGCAGATAGTCTTTTTGAGAGAAATCTGGTTTAACTTACTACAAGGGAGCTGAGATTTTGGTTTCTCCCATCCTCACTTGTGGTGCTGTGGATTAAGGCTTGCCAGCAGGCAGGCTCGTAACGCAGCTCGTTGGAATGAGGGAGGAAAGCTTCCATCGAACTTTCCTTGATATCAAAAGTTGACTTTTAAAAACAGTTTCGATTTTTCAACCAGTATTAAAAATAATAAGTAAATAAATAAAATAAATCAGGAGCTGCCCTCTGTGAAACGTTTTGCTCAACCAAACTGCAATCTCCCATTCAAGCAATGCTTAACTCCACCGCAGCCTTCTGGTTCTCTTGTTGCATCTGACAGCTTCTTGCAACGTCGAGTGGCACCCACTCATCTCCCTGAATCAAGGCAGGGAATAAAACCCCAGAGCACGCCAGGCTGTCACTGCCAGCATTTCCAGGAGTGGGATGAAGCATGTTTACCATGAAACTGCACAGAAGACTGCTCCTAACCACACTCACTCGCTTATCACAGCCCTTCAGTGATCACATTTAGCCTTATGCAGCTGAGCCACGTGCAGTGATTCTGCCCTAAACCATCCACTTCACTTGCAGCCCTCAGCTTGCACCCATAAGGATCTGCTGCAGCCTGTGTGTTGCAACCAGAGCAATGTGAACATAAGGTATTGCTGGTGGTAACAAGCTTAACCTGACCCTCTTAGAGTGAAATACAAGCTATGATGAGCTAGTTTCGAAGACACTTAGGTGCCAGGCAGGGGATGCTTTGCTAGTTCATTTATCAAAGCCCCTCCATCACCTAATAGGAAGAAAAAGGTCTTAATCCTCAAACCAACCAGGTAAGTTTTGGGAACAGAAACACTTTACAAACCAGAGTGCAAACCCACTTGCTCAGCAAGTTAGGTCAATGGAGTCAAAAGGGAAAGGGGGATTGGGTAGCGCTGCACCCCGATACTGACCTCCATCCGCACCCTGGCCACGTGCAGGCGAAAGGCTTTTCCCCTGTGTGCCTCCTCAGGTGGGCTTTCAAGTGGCTGCTCTTCGTGTACATCTTGGTGCAACCCGGGAAAGAGCATTTGTGCATTTTAATCAGTTCTGCTGCAGGGTTCTTCTGAAACTTCTGCCCCATGATGATGCCCGTCTGCCCCGGGATCATGCC
>JANHGB010024517.1:0-44899 GCA_026283785.1 Coracopsis vasa | reverse complement strand
CTGGATGTACCAAGTGTGTTCGCTGCTGTCACTGTCTTTTGTAGTATGTGTGCTGGATCTTTAAAGGTTTGATTTAACGTGAGCATGGTGCTAGGAGGAATCCTGACTCGGTGCTGGAACGTCTTGTGTGTGCCTGTGTGTGTGAGATTACGGTTAAATGAGGAATAGACAAAGCAAGGAGCAAACAGGAGTGTGTGACTTTTTCAGAATGTAATTTATATGGAAACAAAAAGCCCAAAGCTCTCATAGAAGCAGGTGGAATCTCGTGTTTTAATTCGACCTACAAATTCTGCTGGGCTTGTCTAAACATGTAGCCCATGCTTGCACATGCCTTAATGATTTGATTTTAGGTTTAATCAGGTATGTTAAGATAACTGATTCAGCTGTGTTCTCTGAGATTAAACTCACCAGACTTTTCGTGTAGAGCTCTATTCTCTATGTGTTTTTAAAGCTAATTTTAGATAAGAAGAACAAAGGCAAACAGTGTCTTGAACGAGGGTTCTTAAAAAACTAAATCCTGGGAGGACACCCTGTCATATTTCTGACTATAATTAGGTCCTCCCCCAGCTTTTTCCTGTAGCACAGTCTCGTCCCTGCAATGTATTAATTTGCTCAGCTCTGGGGGAGGGGTGAGAAGCTTCACCAGGGCAAATGTGCCTCCGTTTTGATTGTGTGATAATGATTGAATCAATCTGAATCAGAAATTAACCTCAGAATCAGTCAGGCAGCTTCAAAGTACGATCCAGAGCTAGGCAGGTTCCCCTTCAGCCCTGTATTTGTAGACATATTGTAGTAACTGTTCTTTAGCATAACATAGCATTTGACTCTGTTTCAACGTTCAGCGCAGGAGGCAGATCGGTTGGGTATTGGCATGGAAACGTCGCTCTTGTTTACAGTTACGTTAAAAGCTTTGTTTAGGTAATGGCCATTCCTATCAGAAATAGTATTAGAGTCATTCCTAGAGGACTTGTAGATACAGTAAGTAGAGTTGTACCTAACTAACTAATGATTTTTTTGGTAGAAGTTTGTTTTTTTATTTTGGTTGTTTTTGAAATAGTTGACAGGGATATGCAAAAGGTATGGATTTGCCGTGTCCATGGCTACTGTTCCTCTTCCAACCCCACCGGTGCTTATCCAAAAGGTTTTGTGAAGGAAAATCCGGTTATTTAAGCAGGGCTGTCGCTGTGCTGCAAAGAACTCCATGCTCTTTGAACTGACCTTCAAAAATGAATGTGTTGCTTTCGAGTTTAATGGCCCCTTCCAACTTTTTCCCAGTGGGGCTCTGCAGTGATGCCCTTCTGGTGGGACTGGTGCTCTTTGCTGGGAAAACTTTGGCTTTCGAAGCTAATGCAGAAATGTGCACATTTGCCTCCACATTTGGGTATTGCTGTGGAAAATCCGTACCTGTTGTATTTCCCCAGTAGACAAATGCCTAGTCAGTGCTGAATATATTTGTAGATAATGTTAATCTCTCTGAAAAGGTTAGCTTTCTAGAGAAATAATTTTACTTTTGATGCTTTTTGAACAATAAAGTGGCATGTAATCGCTCATTTCTCAGGTGTGTCCTAAAAAAAGCTACTACGTTTATATCTGGTGCAGGCAAATCAGTTTATCAGTTGCACATCAAATGTTTGTGATATTGCCAATTTTGACAAATTAATTGAGTCAAACTGCTTTTTAGGAGAGTCTCGTGGTTACTGATCAGTGACAGGAATACATATCACCACAGGAATAACAATACCAAATGGAAACAGCTCCTTTTCCTGGTCAGGGGTAGCTTGAGGTGGGGGGAAACCTGACAAAAACCAAACCCAAGCTACTAATGAAAGCCTCTGCTTCAGAATATGCCTTAACGCAAGCAGGATTAGTTTCATCAGCGTGTTATAGTCAAGACACTGAAAGCAGTTGAAGGTAGCACAGTTAAGGTAGGATTTAGACCTTTAAAACATCCTTTTCCAGATTCTTTATTTAGAAGATGCCTGCGTGCAGATGCTGCTAAAACCAGAGGTGAAATCAGCAGCACGGAGACGTTTTATTGCAGTCATTTTTACAGATGACAGTTGAGGCTGGGCAGTTGTTGGAAAGGTTTTTCTTCCCCTCCAGCCATGCCTCTGCGGTGGTGTCTTTTTGTTCTTGAGTGATTTTTGAGTGGTAGAGAGGAGCCACTTTCTGAACATGACCCATGTGGAAGTTGTTTTTAAAACTGCAGAATTAGCATTTGGGCACACTTTGGAACGGGAGTCGATGCTGCACCTTAGAACAAGGGAGCAGGGGCTAAACCAAGGGTATTTTTTCTCCCTTTTTGTCTCTGCGGTGGTGTGCTTCACTGGGGAATACTCCAGCTAATTCCTTCATGGAAAGTAATTTTTAAGAACTTGGTTTCTCTGGTTTAAAACACTTGTATGTTTTATGTGCCTTGCTCTCCTCTGCCCACCCCTTCCCATAAATGCCCCTTTGTAATTTTTACTGCTCACATGTATTCTTTGAGGGGGAGCAAACCAGATCAATTTGGCATATTTTTGTCAAGGATAACCTCGTAGTCCTTCTAACATTTTAGTTTTAGCGATTGAAATGCGAATTGGCTTTGTGTTCTGCATTTCTCTCTTTGTGTGGGGTTGCCAAGTCAGTTGACAAAACAAAGCAGAAAAGAAAAAGCAACCCCAAACCCAACTGAAGGAAGGTGCAGGTGTCAGGAAGAGCAGGTGAAGATCTGATCAGGCGTGCTGGCCGTCTCTGTGCGGCCTCCAGAGCATGCAGATTAGGGTTAACATGCAGTTTTGGTTGTAGAGGCAGCACCTAGAGACTTAAGAGGGAGCTCCCTGAGCACCAGTGGAGGTTGTTGCCTAGAAGATGATGGAGGAGGTGTACAGAAGAGATGTTTTCTTCCACTCTTCCTGTCTCCTGTTCCAGAGCAGTTCTGGATGAGCCGGTGTGCTCAATGATAAGCCTGAGAAATGAGGGATTAATAATTCAATGATTTAAAAACAAAATAATATAAACTGACAACAAAAGCTATCTTGTTGATTTCCCCTTTCTTTTTCCTCAGATTGACCCTAAAGTTGCATTTCCCCGACGAGCACAGCCTAAGGTAAGTAGGAGGATCAATAATAGGATTTTAGGCACACAGAGAATCGTTGTTGCCAGGCAGTTCAGGTTTCACACAGGGAATTGGCAATGAAAGCTTTTAAAGCCGGTGCATGGCGTCTTAAGGGTATCAGCGTATGGCTGTGAAACTACAGGAGAGCTGCTTTGTGCACTGTTACGTGTCTCCAGTTTAACTGTCTCCGTGCGGAGCCCCGGCCAGTCGTGGCTGGCTGAGGAGGGGAGGCTTCTCCCGTGGCGGTGGGAGATTGTTGCTGCATTACTCGCGTTTGTTATGCCATTTTACGCAATGTGTTTTGCCTGGTGTTTATGAAGAGCGGTTGGATTAAGTGCAGACTTCAGGCTTGTTTTGAGCTGAGCTTTCAGTTCTGTGGTTGTGATGGATGGGAATATATCTCTGCCTTCATTGTTTGCAAATTTCCTTTTGTATAACTTCAGAGATGTGCTTGGAGACTAATAAGCGTTGGGTAGCAAGTTGCTGGTGAAGCTCTGAACTCTTCAGGCCACGGGGTATTCTTTTGCAAGAACAGTGAAACAATGAGCTTTAAGTCTGCAGCTGATGAGGCTGGCTGGAGGAGTGACCTCCTCCTTCCAGGGGACTTGTGATAGCGCAGCCAGCTTCCACGCTGGGACAAAGGCAGTGTAGTGATGTGCAGAGGAACTCGTGTCTGTGTGTGCTTACTCCAACACGTCGCTGGTGCCATTTCTGCTGGAGGAGTTGCTTATGGAATAGAAGTGGTTGTTGCTCTTCAGGCTGTGCCTAACAAAACCAGCAGATCAGTTTTAAATCCAAATGTGCAGCCGGTTGTATTTGGATTTTGAAAGCCAGAGGCTGAAAGAAAACTTTTGTAATTGACATTTTCTTTTGTGTTTGTTTTTTGGGAGTCAGTTCAGCTGGTGTGTGTCACTTGTATCCACTGATCAGCTTGGGCTAGCTGAGTGTTCCCTTAAAAATGGAAGGGCAAGGCTGCAAAGCTGTGGATGCAAGTCAGTAAGGAAAAGTACTTTAAAGTTGGTGGTAGGAGATATCTGAACAAGTCAACTCAACAATTTTATTGCAGATAGCTCCTCAGGAAAGCAAGCAGTTTAATAGCGTGTGGAACCATAATGTTAAATACTGTACAGAACACACAGCTAGTGTGTAATTTAAACCCCTGGGTGTGTAGCAGGAGAGGTGCTAGTGATTTCTTTAAAAGAAGAAAAAAAAAGAGATAAACCCCGACATTCTACTTGCAGAATTTTAAACCAAACTAATGTAGTCAAATATTTAGAGGTTCTTTTCCTCATAGGCCATATCTAATAACTACTGAGTGAGTAACAACGTGCCTGGCTTGCTTCTGTGCTAGCAAATTGTTTCTAGTTTGTAGGGTTTGTGGCTTGTGGATCCTGCTGTTGGATTAATGCTGCCTTTAAAATACAATTCCAAGTTATCAGGATTTTGAAGGGTTTCCTAATGGAAGTATGACGATGATCTTGTGCTGTGACTGATGTTCCTTTCCCCCTTCCCAATACCTTTTAAAGCCTTATTTACATTTTAAACTGTCTTCAATTACCGGTTATCTGTTTCTACAGTGTTCTTTGTAAAAGTTGAGAACTTGGAGCAGAGCTGTTAAGCTGTCCCGTGTGATTTCCTCTATAACAATTAAAAAAACCAGGGCATGTCTTACACCGAGGATATTAGCGAGTTAAATTTCCGTGTTAATGTAAAACCAGGTCAGTTTTACAAAGGGGAGTTTGTTTTTCTCCGCGTAGGGGTTTTTTTTGGTGGTGGTGGTTTCTTTTGGTAACAGACCTCTTTCAAGTGTGGGGCAAACGCTGGAACGCAGGCTGGATTCCACTCTTAGCAGGGACTCACTCTCTGGAGCGGTCATCAGGATCTGCTTTTGCTTTTTACACACGTCTCCTCCTTCCTAAAGTGTCAGGATTTCTACGGGCTCTTGAAAGAAAAGCTTAAGATTGGAAGGAGCCTTATTAGGAAACTGGAGAAAATCAGCTGCAATAAAGAGCAGATTGGTATCAATTGTAACATTATCCTGGGCAGCATTTCATCATCTGCATTTTCTTGTTTTCTGTTTTTTTAATTAGATACTGAATTAAGGTTTTGGACTTGTTCCTTTATCCCGGTTGAATAGCGAATGCTCAGTCTTCAAATGTGACTATGCTTCAGTCTAATTAACCAGCAAATGCTCGGGTCTGGGGAGATTAATGGCATTTAATGAAATGTCGGTGTCTTTCTCTAGGTGCAAGGGGAGAGATTTTTTTCTGGTGTGTTCAGCAAAATGGGAAGTGGGTTTTTTCTGTCACCTTCCCGGCAATGACTGGGTGCTGAGGTGGAGGCAAGGCTGGGGCGCGTTCCCCCTTCTTGTGCAGACAGACCTTCTGGCAGGCTTCGCTCCATCCATCCCATCCCCTTCCTTCAGGAGCCCTTTTGACCTGCCTCGGCAGGATTAACTCTTCAGTGGGCAGCAGTTCTCGGGCTCCTTTGCCAGCTCACATGCTCGCTGTGGCTGCGGGGTCACGCTTGCTTATTTGTGCGCACACAAGAATCCCTGCTTGCTCCTTCCCCCCCTTTCTGATTCAGTGTAATTGGCGAGTCTTCCCCTTTCAAACCGCAGCCCAGTAAAAAGCTTTCTTTGGGGCTTTTTAAACTGCATCTCCATGATTTGACACCTCTCTGGTGATGCAAATTGGTTCCTGAGCAAGAAGTGGCAGGTTGTAACAGCGGAGCATTCTTCCCTGATTTTCTCAGAATGACCCTCGCAGAATATCCTGGGTGATTGCCTCCAGTGGATGACGCCATGGTTTGTAATCCCGCTCTGCTTGTGAAGTCCGGGAGGACTCGCAGCCATTGTTTTAGGAAATTGCTCCAGGGGTTGAACTTGTTGAGGTTCTAGTGTATGGCTACCAGCGAGATGAAAAGAATAGCCGTATGCTTTCTCCGGCTGCTGTTCCTTGATAAGAATCTGTCTTGCTTCCAAGTGCTGGAAGGCGCTTTGTAACAGTTGAGCATTTATAACTCTGCTGACTTAAAAATCCTTAAAAAGCAGCAGTGACGGGGTAGTAGTTTTGTATCTCCTTTTGAATACTGAAGGCTACAATAATTTGACTTTTTAATATACGTGGCCTGTCAGTCCTGACGGTATCTGCTGCATTAGGTGGAGAAGCCTTATCAAATTTAGCATGTTCAGTAGATATTCTCAGTTGTAAGCAGTTCCTTCCCTCACCCCTTTGCCTTGGGGGTTTACGTAGAGAACAAAATAAACCTGAAGAGCAAAAGGACAGCAGCCTCAGTCCATGAAGCAGCTCCTTGGCCATGGAAGTATCTTTGTTTGATTTATTAATATAGAAATTTGGATGCTTTGTCATACAAAACCACATATGAAACGGAGGCAGATAAAGCTTCAGTCAGAGTTTACAGTTAAGGAGATGACCCACTGAGGTTTTTGTGCTCAGGTTTGTCCAGAGTGGGACTGAGGTCCCTGTTCTTCCCAGCACTTACTACAGGGTGTAGTGCATGTGGCTGGAATTGCTCTGGCAAGTCAACAAGCTGCAGCTCCTTGCAGTAGTATTCAGTGTCACAATTTTGTTAGCATTGGGAATGTGACCTGCTGACTGCAGTTCTGTATCCTTCCTCGTCAGTGGCTGTTAAATGAAGTTAAAATCTAGTCTGTGTGGGTTGGGTACAGTCTTCTGGTGACCATTTGGTCACAAAATAGCAAAAGGGCTTTATTTGATGAAGGAAATCAGATGGTGATGCTGAGGATCGATGGTTTTGTCAGATGTATTTTATTCTAACAGAGGACAGTTCAGAACTGGTAACTGGGTCTGGCATCTCTGCACTCCAGTCAGTCTATCTGCAAACTGTGTGTACCCTGTGTGTGGAGTAGCTGGTTTCCTGTCTGGCCAGGCACATGGGCTGTAAGAGGTGCAGTTGTGCACATCTGTTCCTCCTTCTTGGGCAAAAGACAACAGTGTCAACAACTCTCTTTTCATTTGAGTGGCTGCTGGTTGAACCCACGTGAAGCTGGCTATTCCAGAGCAGCGAATGGAGGCCATGCCCTTTTGGAATAACACCCAGGCTAACCTGGGAGAGATTTTTTAAAGCTAACCAGTGGATGTGGATGTCTGATTCCAATTAAGTTGAGTGTGGGTGGGGTGTCTGCATCCCTTGGCTGCCTGATAAGCGTGAGCCAGAGTAACAGGGAGAGATTTCATTCCAAAGCAAATGGTGGACCTTGAAAATCAAGAGTTCTGTTGTTTGTTTCCTCCCGTGCTTCTGCCTGGAAACTCCTCCAGGTTAGTTCACTACTTCCCATCTTATTTTAAGTGTTGGGGAGGCTTTGAAGTCTTTTTCAAAGGAATGTGAACTGAGCACACGAGCAGAACTCAGGTTCTTCCTTTCCTGCCACCCTTCCTTCCCCGCCAGGCTGGGGAGAGCAGCAAGGTCAGACCTGTTCCCTAGGATTCTTTTCTGTCTTTTTAAATTCTGCATTTGCAGGTCTGGATGGAGTAAGAGGAAGTGTTTCCTGCTCTTGCCATTGGGCGTTGATGTGTACCTTAATAACATTGCTGTATCTTCTGCATACAGAAGTCCTTACCAGGCAGTGTGAGGGATTTCTTTTCATGGTTGATGGCCAGTGTTTGGGCATCTTCTTCAACCAACCTTGACGTGTAGGTCCCTTGCCCAGGGTAAGCTGCTCCTAGAATTTGTCTGTTTCTGGCTTTGAATGGTTAAATGGAAAAGTTCATGAGTCTGAGTATTGGCAGATCAGCCCAGGTCTTCTCAGGTAGTAGAAGATCAGGGTTTTGAGACCCATTATGCTGGACTCAGATTCCTGCTCTCTGTGACCTGTTCAGGGCAGAGCATGATCTCTGTTCTTCGATGCAGCCAGAGGAAGGAAGTGGCTGTGCAGGCTGTTTTGTGGCGTGCAGTGAGTTGTGTCAGGAGCAAGAGCTGAGCTGGGGTTTTGTTATTCTGCTGGTTTGGGAGATGTAAACACTCATCTCTTCCCCCCAACTACTCAGGTGGATTGTTCACATTGACCTTAATCCCCACAGACTGTCTTCATTTGTGTAAAATGGATGTCTTTCCATTGTTACTGCCTAAGGATGTCTTTCATGTTAAGAGTAGTGCTAATGTACTAATGCACTTTCCTTCCCTTTGCCTTACTGCTAACTAAAAATTAAAATGAACATTATCTAACTTGGGAGTTTTCATTTTTGGGGTGTTTTTAAAGGGGATTCTGCATTCCCTGTGCTTTTCTGCATTGCTGGGTTCTTTTTAATGGTGTCTGCCAGGTAACTTCTCTGCCCCGAGACTTTGCTGCTTGGATACGCCAGGAAAGGGTCGGCAGTGAGGGAGGTCAGGGAAATGGGAGAGCAGCACCGCGCTGACACCCTTGTGCGCTCCTCTCTGCTTCCAGATTGAGCACATCGAGTCTGCAAAGTGCTGAGCCTTTACCAGCCCGGGGGTAGGTCTACTAATGACTGATCTAAACCCATCAAATTCATTTATTTGTCACTGCCAGTGACAGGCCAGTTAATGCTAATGGATTCTTTTTTTAGCCTGTTGACTCTGGTGATAGTCTCATAAATGTTGTGAAATCCAAAGCATTAAGGGAACTTGTAACTTATTTTTAGAGGAGAGCTATTGAAACAGGGTAACGTGCTGCGTGTGGACCAAGGTATATGTTATGTTGGGAAGGAAAAAGAGGAGCTCCTCTGTTTCATTAAGCCATACATAGATGTCTTTGCTGTTCCTAATAGTTATTTGACTTTTCAATTGTGTTTTTGTGTTCTCTTTAAACACATTTTGGGTCATGCTATAAAGGGAGGAGAAGTTGTAAATAGAGCCAGTCATCTTAGGAAAAAAGGGCTTGTTTCAGATAATGGTTCATGTGCAGGGCTTGAATCTTCTCTGCCCCTATTGTGCGAAAGCACTTAAGCATATACTTAAGTTGGCATAAGCATGTGGGTGAGTGCTTTGCTGAATCAGGGTGGACTAAAAGCACATTATTAAATGCTTTGTTGTGCTGTGGAGCCTGTAGCAGAAAAAGATTGAGATGACATTGTGTATCTGACAGTACTTTGTATATGGTCAGTCCCATCACTTCTCTTTCAGAGAGAGCCAGTTTCATCTCTCCTTTTCTCCTTCTACCAGATGATCTCACTCATAAGAAAATATTAATCTGCTCTTTCCTCAAAAAAGTGATTGCAAGGTCAGTATTTAACAGAAAATAAGGTAAAATATCATTGTCTAAACTTCATTTAGTCTCAGCCTTGCAATCACACATTCTCTTTGCCTGAGTCACTGGAATAATTCTTTAAACTATGTGAGCAGTGTTCAACGTGGCTTAGGTTTGTAAGAGATTATTGCTGTAGAAATTGTGGTTTGCTGAGTAATTTGGAAGTTACTGTGGGTCTCTGTACTCAGGGCAGCATGAGGTACTAATAACTTACTTCTAACTGCTGGCATTTTGCTGCTCTCCTCTTGGAAAGATTTCCTTCATTTTCTGAGTGCAGAGAAAATCTGGAGAATGTTGGGAAGTTCTTCTCCCTGCTCAGTCATTCCTGGTGCTGGGACATCTGCAGCAGCTGGGTGTATTGTTGTGTAGGATTGAATTAAGATTGTACTTTGGGTACTTTGTATTATAAAGAAGGAGCCTACCCTGCCAAGATTTGAGCAATTCTACACATGAGGAATTGCTGCAGAGACCTCAGCAAGCACAGATAAGTGCAGGCAAAGCTTCTTAATATGTTGGTGAAGTGCATGTGGCAAGAAGGGTGAAGGAAAAGAAGTATTGACAGCAGCAGAAAGCGTTGTTCCCTCTGCCCTTCCCTCCCCCAGCAAAGACTTGCATTAATTTCCCATTGACTCTGATGTACAATAGGGAAGAGGTTTCAAGCTGACTGAAGGGGCAAAGGTCCAAGGCAACTACTGTAGCAAGAACTGATGCAGAGTGACAGTAATGAGGTGGCCTGGCAGGTGGGAGAGAAAATGGAGGGGTGGGAGAAAGAAACTAATATCTGCTGAATTAAGTAGTTCCCAGGGTTTGAAGTCGTTAAGTCCTCTTGGGTTTATTTTTGCCCTGTATGTGCCATACAACTATGAAATATGGCTGGAGCCGAGAACATGGGCAGGGTCCTGGTGCAGGTCCTTGTGCTTCAGTGCTGGGTCTCTGACAGTGCTGGTGCTGCCCAGAGGACACGGAATTCTTCTGTAGTGTCCCCAAATGTGCTCTGTGCAGTTTTCCTTTGTGTTTTTAGTATTCCTGACTTGGAGCTCATCGTTCTGCTGTTCTGTGGGTCAGTTTTACATCAGAAAAGGAGGTGAGGAGCACAGGGTGGAGAAGTGTTCTGAAATTCTGATTTATTTAAAATAGGGACTGTGAAGTGCTGGTGAGACTTTCAGTTTCTTGAGCGCTGGTGGAAATGCAATGCCTATTAGAAAGTCAGTAGAGGTTTTTATAACAAGTGCTGACCAAACATCATTCAGGAATCTTCCCAAAGGGTTGTTTGGTGTGTGAAGAAGTTGCAAGGAGCTGAGCATTTGTCCCAGGTATCCCTAAATCTCACTGGACTGAGAGGTACGGCTCAAGCTGGAGAACTACTTGTGGCAAAAGCTTGTTTTTAGCCTGCAAGCCCTCAGTGCTGCAGGTTGGCTGTTCTGCTGCTGGAAAAGGTGTTGCTGAAGGGGATGTTGTGGTTGTTCTTCTGCAGCCCGTGCTGGAGAAGTGGAACTTGTGTATCGTTTCCATTTGACCACGTTATCAATCATTTATGTTCACAGATGTGTCAGGGCCTCGTACGTAACTGAGCCTTTTGCCAAAGGTTTGCAGAGTGTTGTGAGTGACTGTAAAGATGTCCGTTTGCTGGTGAAATTCACCTACTCCTGGTGTCGTGTTTGGCAGACCTACAAAGCCTAAAGCAGTGCTGTGTGCTCAGAGAATGGTGGGAGGGAGCAGAAAACATTGGAAAGCAATCTGAAGTTAATGCTGAGCTGTAAAACAAGAGGAGTTTTCTGAGGACACGGAGAATCGGTCCCACCTTTAGGTCTGGGGCTGCTACCAACCATTGGGTTGGCTGGTGTGTCTGCCATGTCTTCAGGGCCCCTGGAAATGTCTCATGGGAGTTCTGACTGAGCCAGCTGCAGTGAGGGATATTGGCTTCTTGCTGCCTTCTTGCAGCTGGGGCTTCCTCTCCTCAAATAGTCTCTAGTATAAGGTGTTTGGGGTTCTTTTGATGTGTTTGTACTGGAACAGCTCGCCTTCCTCCCCAGTTGCTTTCTGTAGGTGAGCTCTAACTCCAGCCCTGGATGGGTGGCCAGCTGACTACTCAGCATACCTGCCATTTGAGCCCTATCCCATTCAGATGTTACTTGGTGGAAAGGCCCCTTTGAAACCTGCTGTGATCATGTCTCAGGAACACTGTTAGCTGGGTTTGGCCACTGAGGAAGCGCAGAGTTGATGTTGGTAAGAGTTTGGTCTTTGTTAGTCCTGATGGGCCTGGTACTGATGCTGCCGTTGAGCCTGGAAGAGGCAAGGCTGGGAAGGAAAAGGACAGTGGGATTATCCAAAGCATCTCAGCGTGGCAGAGAATGCTTCCTGGTGCCCAGGTTTGGTACCATGCAGTAAACGTCTGCTCCTGGCTGCAAAAGCTGTTGGCAGCGTCCCTGGCCGTTGGGAAGGAAGTGTGTGAGCGCAGCGGTATCGTAGCTGCCAGCTCTTTGTGACTTGTGTCGAGGGGTTCAACTGAGGCTGGTTTTTGTTTTTAACGACTTTTGATTGGAAAATGTATAAGGGAGGCCCTGCCTGGAGGGGCTGCGCTGTGGTGTGGGGCAGAGCTTCCAGCTGCGGAGTGCTGAGGTTCCAACTGCTGCGTGCCGGGGCTTCCGAACGGCAGCAGTGAGGTGAGGCTTCAGGCAAGGGGGAAGCGAGATAAGAACACTGGGAGAGGTCGATTGTTGTATGAATTATGGCTGAGGCCGGGTGGTTACAGACTCATGTTGGGGCTTGGGAGGCAAGGGGGGCCTGGCAATGGATTTAAATGGGCTCAGCAGCGTGTTGCAATGCAGGGTCGATCCTGATGCCCTCAGCAAGGAGAGGAGAGGAGGAAGCACGCTCAGCTGCAGGTGGCTTGGAGTCCCTCTGCCTCCATTTAAGCGCTGGGCGCGTAGCCATGCCGGACGCTCCTCCACCCCATGGGCCTGCTCCTGGAAGCTGGCTTTCTCCTTTGTGCTGCAGGACTGTGCCCATTGCTCTCTGGGTGGCCTGTCCTGTCGTTCCTCCCTCGTGGAGCTTGAAGGGATGAGATGGTTCCTCCATGGTATGCAGAGGAGGAGTGCGTCCTGACATGCTTCCACTGCGAAGTGTGGCACTGGAGATGGGCTGTGCTGTGATTGTTCCCCCTCTGAGTGGGAGTTTCCTGCCATTGCCAGCCTGGGATCCAGGGGTGGGTGGATGCAGGGAAAAGCACCTGGAGAGAGTCTCCTGCCGCAGTACCTTTGTGCTTTAAATTCCTGACTCACCTAATCCCATGAACTGTGATCAAAGCAGCAGTTGATGCGTGCAATGTGCTGGGCAATGTATGTATGAAGAGGGAGTTGTGATCAGCTTGTCTGATTTTTAATCTCCCACCCCCTTTTTCATCTGGTCACATCCTCTGTGTCATTAATCTTCCAGATCAAATAAAATGATAGTTGAAAGTCCTCCATAGTTATGATTCCCCTGAAGTTTGGTGAACATGGCTTTGATTTTGTTGTAGTATTAGAAGTCAGTTTAGATTTCTGGAGCCGTGTTTTGTAGGTGTCTCCAGTGGATATTTGAGTAGGGATATTTCTCTCTCAGTGATGTATGTGTATGCCATAGGAGAAGAACAAAATATATTACAGAATAAACAGCAATTTAGTTACCAGTCCGAAAGCTTTAATGCTAAGGAGCCATGAAGTATAGTTTATTGGAACCATAATTGCAGGCATAAGCAGTGATTATCTGTCTTCATGCTGTTATAGTCCCCATCACTGTCATCTGAACACATGAAGCTGATGAGAGTGTGTGCAGAACGTTATTCAGCTGATGCTGTTTAATCCTCATGTCTTGCAATATGTGGAAAGTAAAATAAAGTGTCAATTCATTTGAAAATTATGGGGAAAGAGAAAGGAGGGAGAGGGCAAGTGTCCTTGCAGAGAACATAACCTTATTTCATCCAGCTTGGAGCTGAAGGGATGCAGTTGACAGGGTAAGCATCTTACGTGGATGTGATCACAAGGAATTTTACTGTTCCTTAATGTTCTTGGAGGTCCTTGGCAAGCGCAGGACTTCATCTTTGGAGGTGCCTCCCTTTGTTGCCTTGGAATGCTCTGAATTTCCTGCAGCTGAAGGGAGGGCAGCAGCACCTGTTTGTCCTGTGCTCTGGAGAGCTGGAGAGCATTGGATCAAGGCAGACAAATGGATGCTGCCAAGTGCTTCTTGAGGTGGAACAGAGATCAGAGAGCAAGTCCTGAATTGCTTGGCCTGATTATTGGTGCTGGTTATGCAGGTGAAAATGTGCTTTGGGCTGTGGAGAGGCAGAGGGAGGAAGAGGGGGTTTGGTTGTGTGCAAGGTTCTTTTCCTGCTGCTTGGCAGGCCTGAGGATCTGAAATGGTCAGGATTAACTGAAAACCTGGGAGCCGTTGGGGAGCTCATTGGTGCTTCAGAGGGCTCAGCTGAGCTGAGTTTACTTGATTGAGGCGGGTGTTACTGGGTCTGCTTGCGGTGTTGCTGCCCTGCTCTTCACGCAGGTGTGTTCATTGCCTTCGTTAATTTGCCTAATTATCACTGAAATCACCTGCTTGGGGTGGGGGGAAGCAGAGAACAAAGGAGTAGGAGTCAGAAGGTCTGTGATCTCCGAAGGGACAGCACAGGAATGGTCTAGAGCTACATTTGGGCTTTAAGAAGGTACCTGTTGTGTGGGTGATTTTGGGGTGGGGGGTGCACATGTTGGGCAGGAGGTTGGTTGTACTTTATTTCCCTTTTTTCCTAAAATGTGGTGGCAAAAAGTAGCTGTTTTGAAGGAGGAAAGTGGATGCAGAGGAATCTGGAACTTCTAAATCTGTTTTTATTTACTCTAGCACTGAATTAGGACCAGGTAAGAAACAGAACTGATAATGTACGAGTTTGATGGGCTTTTCTGAATTTCTTAGTGAAATTAGCAGGAGTTAACCACTAAATCCTGTTAGGAGAGCAGGTCAAAGTGCTATTCAAAATGTGGCTGAAAGCGTGGGGGACATAGGTTCCAGGAGACCTCAGCATCCTACTTTCACAGAAGACTTACAGGCTGAAATGACTTCAACTAGTTTAAATCTGACCCTTGTTCTTATCATATGGAGATGAGGTAAGAGATTGTCATCGCTCTTGTTTTATGGATGTGGAAAACAGGAGTGCTGTTCATGTGTTCTGCAATACTCGAAACAGTGGGAATTGCTGGTGCCTTGGGAGAGGGTTATTCCAAATCTGATGCACTGCATGTTTCTATGTGTTGGTGAAGAGAGGAGACGTGGCTTTGGCAAGCTGTGTCCTGGCTGTGCCACGGTCAGTGCTCTATGAGTAACTCTGTTTTCTTCAGCCCCCACAAAGTGACGAAGTGATGTGCAAAGATTGCTTTAGTGTTGCATCACTGGAGACAGGCGTGAGTCAGGCGTGAAAACTCTCTGCAGAAGGCTTTTGGAGCTAATACTGGCTTATTAGAAACAGTTGTTGGGAAGAGGCCTGGTTTCACTGGGCATTTGAAGCGTCTTAAGAATGGTGCTGGTGGTGCTCAGAGTCTGAGCAGGGCACAAGCAGTGGCTATAAAATGTTTAAGATGGAGGGGCTAGTGCCCAGAGGAGCAGACTGAATGAGGTGTGCCCATCTGATGCTTCAAAACCTGTGGTCAGCTACTGTAGTATGGGGCAAGAAAGGAAAGCAAAGGGCACAGAGCTGCTCCCTGCCAAGGTTTGATTAATTTCTGGGGGAGACTCCATGTGTGTGTGAATACACACAGCACAAAGCAGTGCTGGAACCAGGGCTTTGTGCATAGAGGTGTGCTGCTGAACTTGGCTGCTGAGGAGTCTTGCTGTCTGCGTGGTAAGAGGAGGCCGTGTGGGAGGCAGTGCTCTGTGCTTGCTTCTGAGCAGTATTTAACCTCTCTGTCTGCTTCCATTGCTGTGAAATGCTGCTTTTACATACACCACCACTGCTGCCATAGCTCTGAGCACCCTGCACACACTCAGCATCCTGCTGCCTGTGCAACGGAGCTGCCCTTCTGCACGCAGATGACTTGCTGCATGGCATGTCTGTAAAGGAGGGGTTGCATCCCGGGCTTGGGGTCCCAAGCTGTACACCCTGCAGACCTTGCTGTCCTCCCTCGCTGCTGCAGGCTCCTCTGCCAGGCAAGCTGGAAGCTGTAATTCGTGTGCTTTGGGATCCTCTGGCAGGCAGGGCTGTAGAAATGAGGAGTATCATTGTGTTTTATTGTGGCTTCTAAGAAGGCAGTGTGTTTGTGCTTCGGGGAGCCCCAGGGGCTTTGTTTTGCACCAGGCCCCAGCTATTCTTCAGCAGAGCCTTCCCGGAGCGTGATCTAGTTGTGCCCATTAGGAGTGAGAGACGGGCCTGACTGATTTCTGCTCCCTGCTGCATAATAAATCTGATACTAAAATTAGTGCTGGTCTCCCTAGGCCATAATTCTTGCTGAGATTATAGAGAATCGTGTGTGCAGAGAGGAATTGTGGTGTGTGTTTGGGTGGTTTTTATAACCTTGAGTGTCCAATTTCCAGGTTTTTTAATAGCCCCCCCCCCCCCCTTCCTTTTCCCCCTTTTCCTCTCTTTTGGGAAGTGCTTAGCCTTTCTGTGTATTTTGGCTATTTAAGCCTCTGTCACTGCAGGCAGATGAGTTCCTTGGGAGCTCTTCTGAAGGTTTTGTAATTGAGTCTTTTACCACGGCGACAGGATATTATTAACCTTCAGTAAAGCAATTTATTTCCTGCTCCTTTGTGGGGATAAGCTTTTTTCCCCCCAGGAAAAGATGGCTGTGGGAAGGGTTGTACGTGCAGGGGGAGCTGGACTTGCAGCAGTGATTATGATTTAAAAAAATTAATAATTTACATGAAAAACCAGGCAGTTCTGGTCGTGTCAGTTTAAAAGAAACCTTTAGTCCTGAATGGCTCCCACCCCTGCCCAGGGCTTTATTTTAAAGACCATCCTTTCTGCCTATCAGTGCCTTTGAAAGGAGGTTGTATTTCATCTTGGAGCTCCAGCTATTTAGCCCCTGTGAGCACTAAACCATTTTGTTTTCATCTTTGAGACGGCCTTAAAACTGAACTGAGAGCTGGAGGCAGGAGTTGTGTGCGGGGTCTCCCTCTTGGCATGGCCTTTGCCCTCAAATCAAATGCAGACTAGTCCAGAAGCCGTTAAAGATTGGAGAGCTCCTGGAATAGCAATTTCCAGCGGGCAAGCGGGAATGCTGGATAAGTGGCCAGCCTGGCTGAATAACTTGTATTTTCTATTGAGCATGGGGACAAAGGCCCCGGGCTGGGATTCCGGGGATCTGGGCTGGTCTGTTGTGTCATTGCATCTCCCAGTGCCTACATTTGTCTTTTAAAGGAGGATAAGGCTCTTTCTTTCCCCGTGTCTAGTTAGACTTTGCTTTTTGCTTCAGTAAACTGTTAAACTTTAAATTAGCAGCATGCTTGTCCTGGTTTGTGTCTCACTTCAAACTTTGCACTGTCACAGAGCCTGCTTTCGAAGGAGTTCACCTTGCCTTGCTCTGTGAATCTGTGCTCTTAGCAATTCTATGGGATAGACGTGGTGTTATTGCCCCATTCTATGAGGGAGCTTGGATGAGAGTTCAAGTCTATTGTCTAGAGCTTTACGTTGGTTAACACACTTGAATCTCTTGGCACTCTGTGCAGGGTTTAATTGCAGAGTCATTAGTTGTTCTATGCTGTGTGTCCTTAGCATGTGAACTGCTTCTACCTTCCTGCTGAAACGAGCATCCTAGAGAAGGTGTTTTGGTCTACGAGGGTTTGAAGTGACCTCTGTTAGGGCTGTGCTCCAGAACCACAGGCTCCCAAGATGATTTTCCTGCCTTCTACCACCTTTTGATTTTTCAGAATTCAGTTATTTTTATCCAGACTTTCTAGCACCAATTCAGTGGTTCCATCCCTTTTTACATTAGATTTCCATAGACTGTGTCAGGAAGCTGCTGCTCTGGACCTGCTTTTGCTTTGAATGTGGGCTCCTTGTGACAGGGGCACCTCCTGCTTGGCGGCCAAGAGTTCTAGCAGCAATGGTGTGTGTCTGGCACGTGTCTTGGTGCCAGAGAGAGGAAGGCTGCTGGCCCTTGCCAGCCCTGCCGTCTCTAGGATGCTACAGGAGGGCACTGAGCTCTGCTGCTCATATCTGCAGCTCATGTGGGCTGTTATGCACTGTGGCACAGAGCAGGGAGTAGGGCAGCTGTGGAAAGGATGGGTCTGAGCCCAGGGACAGCAGGCACACTGCTTTATCTGGGATGTGTTCCCGGGAGCAGGTACTGCTGGTGATAAACATGTTTTGTTGGGATAAAAGGGAAGCACATTGCACACACTGTCCTTCAGTGGGGTGCATGGGTCTGCAGGACGGACTTGCCCCTTCCTTTGAGGTTTTGGGTATCTCTGTGTTGTGGGTAGCATGAACCGAGACTTCTCAAAGCAAAGATAAATGCCACGACCTTGCTTTGATCCTGCAGTGTGCAAACGCCGGCAGTTCAGTTCCTGTTGTGTCTTGTGGCTCTTCAGGCATGGTGTGATGATAGCGATGCTTCAGGGGATGAAGGGGCTGCTCCAGGAGCTGCTGTCCCGCGATGCCTCTCCTGTGCTTATTCCCCCTGGGGAAGGGGCACTGCCCTGTGTGGTCCTGCAGCCCCTGCTGAAGTTCCAGAGATGTGTTACACACAGCAGAACCTTTCTGTTACCAAAAGACTTTCTGGCCCCTCCCCACGCTGGTTTTGTGGAACTTTGCAGCTGGTAGATTTATTCTTAGGTCTTCAACCAAGAATCTTTCTATTTTAAAACGCTCAAAGCACCTTTTTCCCTCCCTTTCTGCTACACCCGTTGTTGTCAATGAGCCCCACAAGCTGTAAAACCCCATTTTTTCTTTAAAGCTTCCCCACCAGAGATTTAATTAAAATATTGTGAAAGGCAGTCATTGAAACGAGAACCCTTTGGAGTGGAAGGCACCCTGGTTTCCCTCCGCACAGCTTTTTGTCACCATAGAGATGAAAAGAGAAGCTCAAAATTGCACTTTCCCCTTGTGTGTTGCTACTGAGGCAGGTAGCAGCTGCTGAAATCCAAAGGGATGGGCCTGAGGGGGGCATGGCTGGGGCTGCAGCGTTAACTCTTTAGCACTGGATCGGGATTTCCTTTCCCAATGGAAGTTTGATCTGGTTTATTATTCTGGTTTGATTTCATAGAGCTCAGGGCTGGAATTATGTGGGCTTGTGAAGGGGAGGACCAAAGGAGCCCATCCGTTTTGTATGGATGAAGCAGAGCTGAGGAGCTCTGCGGGCAGTGTGGCTGTTGGGCCTGCACTGGGGTGTTGGGAGCAATGTGTGAAGCACCATGTTGTTCTCAAGGTGTTTTTGTATCAAGCCAGTGTTGAAATCCAGCTCAGTCCTTTAATGCCATCATGTGAGTGTATAAATCAGAGCTGCCCTTGCTCTGCAGCAGAGTTCAAGCCTGGCTGGGTCTTACTCAAAACATCTCAGTGTTAGGGCTTTTCTGGTTTCTTTTTCTTTTAAAATGAATGGGTTAAGGTTTTTTTCCTTTCAGTGACCCCGCTGGAAGTGCAGGGATTAAACCAAAAATCCATGCTGCAGTGATCGGACTGCTCTGGTAGAGCTTCACAGCCAGTAAGACAGATGAAGAGTACTGGAGGGTACGTGGCAATGGGCAGTGGTTTGCTTTTAATCATTTTAAAAACAAATTTTTCTCCCTAATTGAGTGAAGAGGAGGCTCAAGTGGATTCTTGGCACAAACACCTCAGACAAATGAAAGCACAATATATATCCAAGCTGTCTGCTGTTGTGTATTTTACACAATACCTGTGGCCGTGCCTGATCTCAAATGGATGCAATGGTTTAATTTTAAGCTGTTTGAGCGAGACCTGTTGTGTTTAAACTTCCAGCTAGAAAGTGAACATAACCCATGTAATGGCATTATTAATGGGGAGCAGCACTAAATTGTAATTTGCAAATTAATGGTTTAACTCTGAGATTAAATATACAGCTGGGTTCTTGTGTAATGTTACAAGGCAAAATTAGATCACGTATTTGAAACCAGAAGGGCCTCCTCCAAAGCCAGCGGGTGCCTTCCCAGGGACTAAGCTGTTGTATTCAGCCTTTTCCACCCCATAGCAAGGTGCAGACCTGTAACACCACCAAAGTTACTTGAGTGTGGATGTGCCCTCAGGAGTGAGCTGTCAACCTCTGACTACCTGAGTTACTGATGTATTTGGACCAGAACAATAAAATGACCTCTTTCCATGGTGGGAGTGACTAGGGCCACCCATCTGCTGGGTAGGTTCAGCTTGTACCTGGCAGGCTGGTCTGAGCCATGCTGGTGTACGTCTGTGTTTGAGCTCTTGCAATATTATATATGAATTTTTAACCGAGGCAGGATTTGGGAGCCAAGCTCAGCTCTGATGCAATTTGCCCTTGTGCTTTCCTTGGCTGTTGCTAATAGAAGTGCTGGCCTGAACCAGTGTCTTGGAGACTCATTGATTTGCTAATTGCAGATAATCAAGTCCCTGCTCACGCTGAGACCACTTTTGTTCTCTGCCGTTGCGCCAGGATTCGGGCAGTGCCATAGCCAGGGAAGTGGGGTTTGAGCTCTCCTGTTGTTAGTTCCCAGCGGTGACGGAGTGTTTGGTATTGCAGCTCAATGAACAAGGAGCTATTGTACCACTGACCTTTCCGGCCGGGGCCCGATGCGAGGGCTGAGGCTCACCGGTTGAGCTGGGGGAAAGGGGTGCTCAGGGAACTGTGTGTCACAGACTTCAGCGCTTGCCTACGTTTAGTGCAGGCCTTTTTCTGTTCCCCAGCTGCATTGAATCACTGAAGGATGAGGGGCAAGGGGCGATAATGGCTGACAAGCCTTTCTAATGGCTCTATGTAGAGCAGCAGCTGATCTCAGGCCATGAAAACCCAGGAGGAAGTAAGAGCCTTTGAGGAAGACCCCATCAGCTATGGGCATGCCCTATTTTTGTAGGTGTTGCTCTCCTGGGTCACGAGAGCAGGGCAAATCCTCTTCAGCTCCCTTTGCTTTGCTTTGCAGGTGGAGAAGCTGAGCATACTGCCTTGGCTGAAGCCTTTTGCGGAAGTAAAGAGGGTTTTTCCTTTTGGCCATGTGTGTGCAGGGCAGTGCATGCCTCAGAGGTGGAGGAACAGGTTGGCTTTTCCCAATGCTTACTGCAGGGATTTAGAAGCAGGATACAGCATTTGAACGGCAGAACAGAACCAGCTTTGGTCACTCGCTGTGTAAAACGTGTTAGTAGATCTTGCGGTGGAGAAGGGAATAATGTGTGTTTGTGGTGCTCAAAGAGCACAACAGCTGCAAGTGACTTGGGGTGCACAGGATGAGGGATCCCAGCCCAGGTACCCCTAGAGCCCGTTGTCACTGCGCTGCCGCTTTAAAGGCGAACCAGAGGAACAGATGATCACTGGACAGCTTAGGCTACATAATCTCTTTTGGGTTTAATGTCAGGCCTCCCTGAGCCCCATCCAGTGCCAGCTCCCAGTCTGGCTTGTAATACTGCTGAGCGTCCTTTTAATTCTTCTCTTTATTAATAGTTCTCTCACTGTAGCGTGCTCTCTCGCTGGCTCTGGGTGGTATGCGTGCCTCGGAGTCTATTCCTCTGCTCTCTGAGGTCTCCACTGCCCGTGCTTCCTGCTCCTCCACCAGCCTGCAGCTTTCCACATGTGTTCTCTTTGCTGGTTCCAGAGAGGTTTATGAAAGCGGCTGTGGGGAGGGCAGCAGGAGGCTGACCAGGCACGGAGCTGGCACGAGGAGTTGGCTCTTTGCATTCATGAGTGAAGCTGTGAGGGAGGACGGAGGCCCGGGTAGGGAAGACCAGCGCAGTGGTGGTGAAGTGATGAAGCTGATGGTGAAGGTGAGATAGGAGAGGCCGCAGCTGGGTGGCTCTGGCTCCACCTGGATGGAGTCCTGCTCCTTGCAAGCACAAATCCATCAGCCAGGCTACATTTTACTTACTTTTAGCTTGTTTGTTTCTAAGAGGGCTGTTTTGTTTCTGTATGGAGTTATTAATTGTTGTAAGTAAAGTTCGGGCTCTTCTTTGATCTTTCTCTGATCACTGGCATGTAGTAAAGACCAGCAAATGTGTGCAGTAGAGCAGTGGTGGTTTTGGATGCTCAAGGGTTGTGTGTCAGGATGCCAGTGCTTTTTCCCTCATCCCTAACTCTATTCTCCCCACCTGCTAGGATTGTCACTGATTTATGTGTCCTGATGGCAGCATGTTTCTGGCAGTCCCAGCTCTGATTGTGTCCATGTCAGTCCTTATTTTTATTTAGAAGAATAATGTAATTAAAGTATATCCATACATATCTACATACATTTGCAGGGGGGAGGAGGAGCTGAGATGTTATTTCAGATCCAAGTCTCAGAATCGAATGGAAGTTGCAGAACGTGCGTTCAGAGCAGGCTGTGATATAGCAACAACCTCGAGCCCTCGGAACACTTCTGCACCCAGCGCGGCAGCTTCCCATGCATTAGCTGTTGTGTAACGGTGTCGTGTCGGTTAAAGCAGTTGGAAAACGTTGCAGGGAAAGTATTTAATGTGTTGTGAACATCAGTGCAATGAGGCAGCTGCTCATAAAAGTAACGATAGAGCCCTGAAGAGCAGAGAGCAGCGCTGAGCTTTCTGCGAACACACTGGTGCTGGGCTGAGCGGAGGTACAGGATTCGAGCTCTTAGTGACTTTTAATCTCATGGGTCCTTGATTTATGTTTGCTGCTTTAAATGATGGCTTAGCTAGGAGGGAGGTTAGGTGAGGGGGGAAAGGGGTAGGGAGGTGGGCAAGACAGATATGTTCACTTTCTTTTGTGAACAAAAGCAATATTGCCCTTCCCACCTTGTATGGCAGTAGCTAGGACTTCCTAAACTCTTAGTGTCAGTGAATTATGAAGCAAAACTGATAATGCCATCATGATCTTGACCGGGAGCCAATTTGTGCATAATCCGGTAGTGCTTCTGGATGTCTAAACCACCCCAAATAAATCACAAAGTGCTGGTACTAGTCAGCTGTGGCTGTGTGCTGAAGTGGTGGATTGCAGGTGCTGATCCCGAGGTGAGGAAGTCTCTAAATTGTATTCAGAGATGGTGTATGGCATTGCTGGAGTGCTACAGCATCATTGCACTGCACAACATGAAGGAGCAAGAACCCAGGACTGTTCTGTTTTCTTTGTTTAATTTCTATTTTGTTTTATTCAATTTATGGGTTTAACATTTTGGGCTGTGTCATTTTGATAGTAGATGTGTGCAAACAGAAGTCAGGACCGAGATGCGTGGGGAACATTGATTTTATTTTATATATAAATAAATGTATGAACACACACACATAATGGATGCCAGCATCTTTTACATATTAGTGTTTGTTCAAGTGTACAAGAAATATGATTGACACCACTGAAAAAGGGAAGGGGAAAGCAAAATGAGTTATAGCTTCTGGTCCCTAAACCGCTATTTCTTTACAGTATCCTGGAAGAGCCTTCCTGCTAATGATGCTGAGCAATAAATAACAGGGAAGATTAATAGCCGCCTATGGTAGCAAATTATAGTTGATTTATTGCCCATAATATATACAGGTGCAGTTAATTTAATTAAACACAAGACCTTTTTAATGCTGTGAACACATCGCTCTCTAAAAATGCAGCAGCACTCTGGTACCATAATAAGGCTTTAAGTGAAATAAGCATCATTACAAGCAGAGCTGTAGTTGGGCTGATCAGCCTCCCATGTATTTGGGGGAGGGAGTATTTTTCCATAACCATTAATGCCACTTTGAGTCAACTTACAGCGTAACAAAGTCCAATTTAATAGACTGATGGAAGTTATCCCATCTCTGCTTCCTCGTGGAACAGCAGCTTCCATGAAGCAGCATATGTAGCTTGTTATTTTCTTGGCTGCCTTGACGGTGCTGTGCAGGAAGGGCTGGGGCTTGGTGGTGTGGGATCTCACTCCGGGGATGTGAACATACAACAAACAAGAAGTCATCGTTCCCTGGAGCCTCTCCACTTCTAGTGGGTTGTCTGCTATTCATCCCCCATCTGAGGCTGAAACAGTGGGCTGTGTTAAAACAGCCTCTGGTAGGAGACCCAGTACAGGGTGTATGCAGACAGTGCTCTGGGTTAGCTTGTCTGCATGCTTGCTTTCTCTAAAATCCCTTCTTTCTTTCAAATTAAGTAAAGTTGGAGTGGGTATTCATGGCTATGTGCATAAACCCACAGCTTTGGCCTGGCTTTGAGCTGTTCCCCCTGCTCCCTGTTTTGTATCCTCACTGAGTAGGGGGTGGTGAGCCTGCCCTGCAGTGGAACCTTTTGCAGCTCATCATGATGCAGAGTCAACTACCTCTCCCTGCACATAATGGGAAGATGCTCTATGATACTCTGCCACCATTACTTGATTATTTGTGAAAGTGTAAAAGGCTCAAGTAGCTGATTGATTAATTTTTCTCTAAGTTTTTCTTCCCTCTGTTGCCTTCATTTGGAATATGTAATCAGCAAAGGAAAATGTATCAAGAATAGATGGGGATGCATATGAATGCTTAATTTTCTCTAATTCAGGCAATCCTGGCGGCCCGTGTATCCTGGTGCATGCTGTGCTAAACAAATCCCTTCCAGCATTTGCTGGGGAGAGACGAGTGGCAGTGACTTTGTTTTTTTTCTTCTTCAGCACTGTAGTTTCTCTGTTGTGCAGCAGTGGAAGCTGCTCAGGAAGTTTGAGGAGCGTCCATGGGCACGGCTGCAGGGGGCTGCGAGCGAAGCACGGTATCTCCTCACACAAATCAAACATCTACTTGACCTTTCTGTCCCTCAGCACTGGGAAGAAGTCCAGCAGCTCTTGGTCATAAATCTTTCCAGGCCGTTTGCTTTGGTCCAACACTTCAGTTAGTCACTGTTAAGGCTTCCGATTTTAGCTTTAAACAGAGACTTGTCAGGAGCTGCGGGGGGAAGTGTGGAGGAATGCAGGATCACCCACGAGGGGGGTGAGGTTGAGAGGAACTGGGCAGGGGTCCGTGTAACCCTCAGTACCTGCAACCATGTGGTAGAGGGAGAGCAGTGGCTGTGCTCGGTGTGGTACTGAGAGCTTCCGTGGCTGTGCTTCCAGGTTGAGTAGTGGAAGCCTTCAGGTAGTGTGAATTAAGGCGCAGGAGGAAGAAAAGCAGAGATTCCTCATTTGGGCAAAATGTGCTATTTTAAATACTTTTCCAAAATAAATAGCATTCCCAAGCAAAAGAGAACAAAAACCATGCTGATGGCAAGTGCAAGTCTGTACCTGCCTGTATGAAAGCAACTGCTTCCTTTCTTTCTCTTTTGGGTTCTTTTTCTGTAGAGGGCTGGCTGTCTGTGTGCTTTCTGAATGAGGATCTCCATGTCTCAGTTTCTTACCTATTTAATGGATGGAGTAACAATTAATCTCACTTCTCAAGGATTCTGTTGTGAAGTGCTTCTGAGCAATTGGGGCTGAAATGTCACATTTGATAAGGCTGCTTGAGAGCTTCATAAAACCTACTTTTAATCCAAATTATGTTTGATGATAAAATATTGCAGAACGTACTGCTTCCCTCTGGCTTTTGCTCTTCTCTGTGGTCACTGTCTGCGTTAGGATGTGGAAGGGAGCTGAGAACAAAACCTGTGCCATTACTTTTATGCTTTGGGCAGAGGGGGGAGAGTTGACTGAAAATTTCCTGGAGAATGGAAATACTAAACGTATGCTTTAATTTCCCATAAAAATGAAGGCTGTGTTCTGACGAGGTCCAGTGTTTGCCCTTCTGTGCTGTACTAATTCTTCTTGTACTCATAGTTCTGATTCTGTTCCCTCAGCCGGTGCTTCAGGAAACGTGTTCCTCTTTGAGCTTGTCTGGTGACTCAGAGGCGTCTCCTTAGCATCTGGTGAGCCTAATTGTCATTATTAATCTGCCCCATGCCAATCTGTCTGCAGAGCAGCGGTGGGAGGAAGGGAAGGTGCTGCATGGCTGGGTGTACAGCCCTGTGCCTTGTTCTGCAGAGAGCTGAGACTTTGGATGAGAGGTTAGTGAGAAGCCTGGGCTTGGCTGGTACTCTTTCACTTTCTGTCACTGCCTCCAGTACCCCCAGAAATGAAGAGTTAGTTCTTGATGGACGTTGTTGATTTGATGGGTTTAAATTGTGTTTATAGAATCACAGAGTGGTTTGTGTTGGAAAGGACCTTAAAGCTCATCCAGTTCCAACTCCTGCCACGGGCAGGGACACCTTCCACTAGAGCAGCTTGCTCCCAGCCCTGTCCAACCCGGCCTGAAATTAAGTTCCTTAACTTGAGAAGAAGGAAAGAAAAAGAGATTGTACAGAAGGGAAATAATTGCTAATCCCAGTCCAGGTATGTGAAATTTGGAAATGCTCAGACATAATGTAAGTGTTCAGAATTTGTATATGAATGGAATTAAAAATATTCAGGGAGGAAAAGCTTCCTAAATGTCAGAAAAAAGAAACACAAGCTATAAAATCCCATGAAGAATCACATAGACCAGAGTAAGATAGATGTGCTGTCTTTACTTAGCAAAGAAATCACAGAGGGTATGCAAATAGAGAATGAAAATGACACATTTTTGCTTGATTCAGAAGCATTATCCATAATAGCATCTGCAATGTGTCTGCAATAATAGGGTGTAAATTGAGATTTACATAGCAGATCTTTAGGAGCAGCCGCTGACTCAGTCTGAAAATGGTGTCTCCATTAGGGAAAGTCAACCCATATCAGGAGAACTTCGTGGGGTGCCCATTGCATCTTCCAGGATTTACACTCTTTCCCATTCAACTCTGAGGTCTGCAGCATAATTAGAACATGGAGCTGCTGGAGCAAGTCCAGAGGAGGCCACAGAGATGTTGTGAGGGCTGAAGCAGCTCTGCTCTGGAGCCAGGCTGAGAGAGCTGGGCTGGGTCAGCCTGGAGAAGAGAAGGCTCCTTAAGGGGGAGACCTTTTAACAGACTTCCAGTACCTAAAGGAGGCCTACAAGGATATGCTTGAAAGAGACTTTTTACAAGGGCATGTAGTGACAGGACAAGGGGGAATGGCTGTAACCTCAAAGAGGGAAGATTTAGGTTAGATATTAGGAAGAAATTCTTTATTGTGACGGTGGTGAGACACCAAGGCTGGTTGCCCAGAGAAGCTCTGGCTGCCCCATCCCTGGCAATGTTCAAGGCCAGTTTGGATGGGGCTTTGTGCAGCCTGATCTAGTGGAAGGTGTCCCTGCTTGTGGCAGGGGGGTTGGAACTGAGCTTTAAGGTCCCTTCCAACCCAAACCAGTCTGGGATTCTGTGTTTTTTCAGTATGCCATGCCCTCAGAAAAGGTAAAACCATGACAAACTCCAGCAGGATGGATTCCGCGTGGCATACACCTGCAGAGTGTTTCTTGTCTCCTTTCTGTGACACAGATGAAAATTCAAAGCTATGAAAGTTCTTCAGATGCAGTTATGCAAAAGGTGCAAGCTCTGAACACAACCTCTGCAAAAGAACTAGCTTTCCTTTGAAGCCTTCTATGTACAGCCAGCTGTTTTAAACACTATATTGAACTAATTCTATTGCACAAAAAATGCATGGTACTCATTACTCTTGCTGAGGACCTCTCATTCCTATCTTCACTCTGGCACGGTATCTCACTAACTGGAAATACTTTAACAAAGAACTTCTAAACAAAAGAAGTGCATGGAAGGAGGCTACTCAGACTGCTGTTTATATTCCCATTAGTTAAAAATTGCTACTGGACCTTCAGGTGGAGAAACCAAAGAACCGAAGTGAAGCATGTCACCAAGTCATTGGCTGCAAAGCAGGATGCATAAGCTAATCAGTGATGCAGTAAGAAGCTCAACCTTTAACTTGAGTACGCTGAACACATCTGCAACAAGAAAAGTAAATGTCAACTAAAATAGCCAAGTAAAGCGCTAATGCTTTAGTTTTTGCTAACCACAGAGCACAGCCAGGTCTTCACCAAGTAGCACCAGGTTTGCATCTTAGGATCAAACTACCATGGAGGGAGGAAGCTTTGATTTGGGCTTTTTCTGAAGCACAACCCAAAGGCATGGCTCTGCTCTGTTAACAGGCAGTACAACACTGCAAGCTGCACACCTCCCTCCAGCTTTCCTCCTCACCCAGACCCCACGAGAAGGACCACAGCATTATTCCTTCATCTCTTCCTGCCTTACCTCCCCCTGCAAGATATACACCGGTAGCTTTGTTCTCTTGTTCTTCATCCCTATCCCCATCCTCACAAACGAGTGGAAACAACGGCTGATAGCAATCCCAGTCTAACTCTGGATTCCCAGTTTTTCCTATGCATTTGAAAAGTTAAAAAAAAGGAAACCAGCAAATTCTGGCTCAGCCCTCCTGCAAAAGGCTGGATTAGGATACATACCACAGTGTCAATCTCTGCTGGGTCCACCATCCGAGACACCTCATCAAATTCTTCAGGAGACATGGGGAGCAGATTTTCTGGGGACTGGAGCCTGGAAGGGTGGCTAACAGAAGGAGAAGGGTAAGGACAAATCTTCACTAAAGAAGTGAGGCACAGCTGAGCTATCATGTCTAGCTCTGAGTCCAGATGGACTACTAATGATGTCTCCTGTGAAGAAGACCTAGCTTGTGAGCAATACGCCATGCTTTGCAAAGCCAGCATGAATTTAAAAGAAACCTGGGACTACTCAGTGATGTCCATTCTAATCAAGCAAATCCAACAAGTCTTTAAGAACTTGCTTTTCATGAAATTATTTGCCAGTACAACTACCTGTAAGTTTCTTGGCGTTTTACCTAAAAATGATCTTTCAAACACAGCACTACATGAATGTAGTGTGATCAGATCCTCAAAGGGAAAGAGGACAGATTTGACAGAGGCATGTTCACTTTAAATACTGTGAAGAGGCATAAGATACAGCAAAAGAGTTATGATCAGCTCCTAGAAACCCAGCATTTCTGTAGAAACTTACACTTCAGATACAGAGATTAACTCAGTCTTGATGTAGCCGTTTCCCTTGGGACCATCCAAATCCATAGGCTCTGGTGCTTCAAGGAGGGGAAAGAGAAAAAAAGCTTGGTTTTGGGTGGTAGTTTTTTAGCAAGGTTACTTCACGTTGCTATCTTTATTGTACCAAAAATAAAGCCTGTGACCCAGATAATGTGCAAGTCTCTCTCTTACGCATTTTACAGCACTAAGATCACTTTATTCCATTTTTTAGTCTGCTTTTCGGTTCTGCTTTTCCCCTATAGAAAATGGAGAACAAAACCTCCCCTAAAGTTTGATGTAGCTGCATGAACGCATCCTGCCAGGCCCACACAGCCAGGATCAGTCCTGTGTAACAGTCAAATATGAGTCACAGGTCCAGCTGTTAGTAGGAACCTGCATCTCTGAAGTGTCTCACAGGCTCACTTGAAAGCTGAATTAGAGGGTCAGAGACAGCAACGTTCTCAGGTTTTGATCTGACTGGATTTCATGTTGTGCCTCTTTAAAACCAGACCTTTTCTTAACCTACTAAAGCTTAGGTGCCTGTTCTCACCTTTCAGCTGAGCAGCACTCAAGCATGGGACAGGCTGCCAAGACATTCACTCCGATTGCCACCCTTTCTTTCCATTACACAGTGCACAAGTACCTCCAGAACAAACATCACATTTACACTGTGTGAGTCATTTATAGCACTTACCCTCCTTAGGCCTGGAGTAGTATTTGCCAAAGGCATTGTCTTTGGGTATATCTGGGTACAGAAATCTCAGTGGATTTTCAGGAATGTTTTCAGCTGCCATCACTTTGTAGTTGCGAATGATGTCAGGGAAAGTAACAGCAGAGAGCTCCTTCTTGGTGTATGGTTCCACTGAATGGAACTGGGGCTCTGCAGGTGAGAGAAGCAACAACTCTTAAAGGTGGTTTCAAAGTTGTTTTCTGTAACTGTCCAGTAAAGCTGCAGCCAATTCCACAAATTCATAGGTCTGTGCTGCCCATCAGTATTTAATGACCATCAAAGGAAGCAAAATTGTTCTGTGGGATAGGAAGGCACATGCAGGGATAGCATACAGTGATGGCTCTTGGTGTATTTTGTGTTTGGAATGACTTGGGGTGACTTGTAGAAATGACTATTTCATTAACTAACCCCACTTGGAGCTCTTATGAATCATAAAGAAAGATAAAGTCTCCCTGAATGCTCCAAATACTATCAGTCATCCTTCTTTGCTTAATTTTTGGATGTCTCAGGCATGAAGGCAGCAAAAGGAAAGAAATCATTCAGAAGTGTCTTCTCTAGCTGCTGTAGGGTATTGGGCTTATCTAAGTGAAACATCTGCTACACCATCCTGGCAAGTGGGGTTGATTTAAGTAGTGTGATAAGGGAGGAACCCTGATTGGATATGTAAGAGATTATGTTTCTTTGTAGATTCTATGTCTCTAGGCTTCCTTGAAAATGGATGGGAGGAGTCCAGGTAGCTGAAGGAGGAGGCTTTTGGTCAGTCCTTCTGGAAATGCGAAGAAGGAGAACTGCTTGGAAAAGCAAGTAAGTGAGTTTGTGGTTTACCTAGGGAGAATGTGGGAATGAACAGATGTGTTGGATCAGAGTAAAAGAAAGCTGTTTGAGAAGAGAGTGTTGCCCACAATGTGAAGTAGTGGGAGAGGACAATAATGCAGAGGGCTGAGTGTGGCTGTAGTGAACTTTTCCTACAAAAAGAATCTGAGGGATAAGGTGCTATGTGTTGGGAGGGAGATGCGGGTGCATATGTACTAAAGGTGTCTTGCTAAGAAAAAAACCTGTGGATGTAGGGGAGACTGCCCAGGCAGTATGCCCTCAACAGACTTCCAGGCCAGAAGCAGTACCTGAGAAGTGGTACTAGTCCTAGGTGAAACCTTGAAAATTAATTGACAGTGTGGCTTATGAGCTACACTAAGGTATGTGTCTGTTGTTCCTTGCGGCTTGTTGCTTGTAAGGGTTGGACTGCTAGGGTGGTGTATTGTATTGGTTCTCAGCATGAAAGAGAAGAGCATAAACATGACTTATTCTGATGTAAGCTTGTATTTTGAAGACAAAGATGTTCTCTGTTACTGACTTACCAATTTGAGATCCTTCTACCCAGGTAAATGTGATTGCTCCCTCTCTGCTGCTTTCACTGAACCTTAGTAAAAATGTTCCTGGACTCTGGTCCTTCAATAAAGCACGTTCTTTCTCTTTGCTGATGAAACCCATGATGCAACTGTAATGTTGAAAACAAAGCTCAGTTTACTCCTCAATGTAAAACCTATGCTGGGCTAGCTAGGAGAACTAAAAAGCTTTTGTCACTTTAAAGTGCTGAAGTACTTTTGAAAGCCTCACAGAAGGCACTGTCTTGGGAATAGCTGGAAATCTAGCAGTAGGATTGAGAGCTTGAGCTGCTGTGTGGAAGCCATGAGTTGCCACAGCTTCCCCTCGCACTCCTCCTTCAGAATGGTGGCTTATACAGATGTTTTTCTGAGCTCAGAATAAAAGCTGGGAGGTAGAAGCAGAAGTAAAGCTCTATGTGTGTAATATGGTCAGATCCCAGCCAGCAGTTTTAACTTCACAAGTCGTTTCTCCTCTTTAGCTGATGAAACCTTTGCTAGCTACCAGACTGCATTCACACAGGTACGGGGTTTGTTTCATTCCTGGTGCACATTCTCTGGATGAGCTGGTTTGTTTGTGTGACTTCAACCCCCCAGAATCGCTATGGTCAGCAGATGTAATTGTGTGGGCAAGGCGGCCAGTGTGGTTACTGTAAGAAATGGATTGTTGGTCTGAACAGGTATTGGGGAGGGAGTTGTACAAGCCAGCACTAGGGCATAACCCTGTTCATACCCCAACTGCATCTATAAACAGTCAGAATTTATTTATAATGCTGCTTATTCCACAAAATACTCTATCAATAATTAAGTTCTGAGTGCTAATGCTGGCCTTCTGTGCATAAAATTAAGGAAAGTGCTTTCTGCACAAAACCTACTAGATCATGGTTTTGCTTAGAACTTCAGGGGGCCTGTTCTATGGGGTCTTGTTTGTTTTGTTTTTTAATGGTATGCTTTAGGTAATAAATGTGTTCAGCAGGAAACATCCTATGTATAATGAAAGTCTCTTGCCTTCCCATCTTTCAAGTTCTTAAGGCTGTAGTACTTACTATTTTGTAAAGAAAGGGAGTCTCTATCCTAATTAATACTATAGATTTGTCTCTTTTCCACGAAAGTATCTTTGCAGTTGACAAGTTTTCCCTTCAGTTTCCCTTTTTGCCTTTCTAGGCAATAAAGATCTCTATCCAACAAAGCCAGCTGAAGGAGGAAGAACAAATAGCACTGAATCTCTGGTTTTGATTACATTCAGGATTTGACTTGCACCACCTCTTTCTGTTAAACCCTAAGCAGTGGATTGTCCTCACACCTGAGAGAAATGAGCTCTACTCAAGACTGTATGCTATGAAAGCCACATGGAAAAACAATCCTGTAGGCACGCAGCCATGCTGGGGCAGAACACTGAATAAGGCAGAACTGCAACTCTGCTTCAGTAATGCTGACAAAGGCTCCTGTTGCACTGGAGTCCGCTTAGCTAAGAAATATGTAGGTTTTAGGCATTGCAAAGAGGCTCTGACAAAACTAGGGGGTAATCATTTGCAGCCTGCTGCTGAACGTAGCCAGACAGAACCCTGCTGTTGCACATCCTGAAAACTGGGATGTAAGGATGCTCCACTGTGAGTGTGCTATTGACAGGGTTTCATAATGTGGCTAAATGTAAAATGCAAGATTGTGACCTTGTCTTGTCCTGGTTTTGGCAGCAGTTACTTCTGAAATCGGCAATACCAGACTGAAAGCTTACTAAACCTGTAGTAAAGGGCAAATGGAACTGGTTTTCCTTTTGGCAGGGTCTTACTAATTAATAATACTCTATTAAATCCATTAAGACTACTTTCTGGACTCACTTCAGATACAGATGTTCAGTGTGGCTGCTGCCCCCTACAGGAGGTTCACAATAGGCCTGTGGGTAGGGGTTTTGTGTTTCGGTTTAAACGCGGATGATCCCTTTACGACTTTGTACTTCAGTCTTCCCCATCAGAGAAGAGGGTTCTAGGGTGTGAAAAGAACCTGCTTACAGTGGGAGCAGAGGCAAAAAAATATCCAACATTCAAAGCCCTGCTCTGTGACTTAGATGGGACAGCTTGGTCATCTGCTGGTTTTGCTTTAAGCAGTTGCCTCATTAGAGCTTTCTCATTACTAGAATTCATTTGCCTTAGACTTTTCTAGTTCCAAGCTCCCCTTTATTGGATCTGCATAAACAACCTTAGGACCTGAGGATGCAATTTCTAGCCTAAATGGAGATAGGAGGCAATGACCAGATCTTTAACTTCAGTCAGGTCTTACCCATCATTCCAGAGACACAGGAGGTGTTTCTTAATAAGCTCCAGGATTCCCTCAATCCACAGCCAAAAGGGGAAATTTTTATCATTTATATTTTCCTGAAATTCAGAATATGGCAAGATAGGGGTGGGAGAACAAAGGTAACGAAACATGAGTTTTGGTAAGCAGAGAGGACGCAAGCTCTCAATCCTGCCAGCATCTACTTGTTCTAGCATTTTTCTTCCCTCTTTCTTCTGTCCCACCCTCCCCACATTCTCTTACAATTTTTCCTCCCTTTCTGCTTCTCTGCTCCAGGGCAGAAACTATTGGGAATGAAGCATGTACTGAATCTTAAGGCAATGTTCAAATTGTGTTCATACCTTGCAGAATCTTGTCCAAGGAATAAGGCAATCGTGAGATCCTCCACTTGTTGGCCCTGGACAGAATAAATTGACTTCAGTCATGTTCCACAAGTTACTTAGTAAGGCTGAAGGGAAAGCAGCTAGAGAACCAAGTTCTGACTGTTTATTTACAACTCTGAGCTGTTGGACTAAAACAAAATGGAAGGCTACTGTATTTTCACAGCGCATGCAAGGAGAGCTTGCAAAGTTCCCCTCGAGTTCACTGCATCAGAATAACCAAATGTATGCATTCCAATACAAATGTATTGATTATGGGCACCGATTCATTCTGACGCTTTCTACACTGTGCTACACCTAACACTTGCCACTTACTTACAAAATGCTTCCATTTTAAAATGGAAAGGGGATTGAAATCTTGCACATCTCTCCAGCAAAACAGGAAAACTGCAACCTGTCAGCTTTTCTGTAGGAGCTCAGCAGACCCTACAATAGCTTTATTAGATTAAGCACTCTACTGTCTCAATTCTAGTGACTTGTAGACTTTTGCCCCAGGAACTCTTGACTCCTAGGTCTGCCCCACCACAGACTCATCTCACTCCTGTTGCAATCGTTTCCTCCCTGCCTTGTTTTTATGTCAACAGTGTTTCATAAACCACAGCCAAACTGCAAAGAGAATACTATGCTGTGATTACAGTAGCTAAAGCTTTGCAGACCCTGATTGTATTCGGAGCCAAATTCCTTCCATAACAGATCATGCTATGGATTTCAATAAAGTCAGAAATACGCTGCTTTTTCCTCTCATCTATCTAGAAGTAAATTGGGTTAGGGAAGCTTGTTTCTGATGCTGCTAATTTTAAGAGACCAAGATTCTGTCAACTTTCACATCACAAAAACAGCGAGTTGTATCCTGGCACCCTGTTAGCTTCTGTGTCCCTTTCCATTAAGGAGTCCCAAATATGTCATGTTCAAATACCTGGATTTTTTTCAGTAGTGAAATACTTCTGGCTGTAGAGATAAGATTTAAACAGCATCCCTACTGTTACCAGAGCTTGACAAAACCTCTGAAGCTCACGAAATGTCAGTGGTCACTTTGTCTTCATGATGGCTAATTAAACAAAAAAATTACTTTCCCTGTGGAATTTTGACAAGTAATCTATTAAATCAGTAAGCTTTTTGTCACATCTTGTGTCTTGGGGAAATCAGAGGTAGAGAATTAGACACTGGAATGCTGTACTTGCCACCTAGACCCACTAATGTCAAATCTCTTTAAGTATAAATGTTTCCTGAAACTTAAGGTTAGTGGAATATACCAAATCAACAGTATTTTTATCTAGAGTCTACTATGCACACTCAGTAGCGGTGTCAAGTGCCCTGCCTATAAGGCAAACTGACAAAGAGCCTGGAAACAACTCATGGATGGTTAGGCTTTTACTAAGGACTCTTATCTGGGAGATGATAAATTCTATACCCTTTAATAGTTTCATAGCGTTTGCATTTTGATACTGCAATTCTGTTTATGCAGAGAAAACCCCTACCGTAGCTGAAGGCATGCAAGAAGTTAAAATTAATGGAGATTGATTAAAAAACAAAACCAAAAAATAAAGAAAGACATCACACAGCCACCTCAAAGATTGACTAAACGCATGCAGTAGCTCTTCCAAAGGCAAAACTATTCCCAGTGTGCATTCCCTAATGAACAGAGCTCATAAGTTAGAACTGCAGATTTTGTCATGACCTGACCTTCCTTTACAAACTCTACCATGCTGAAAACACTTCAGTGCTATAAAGTGTATTGTATGAGGGGTAAAAGGTATGAGAGGAGATGACAACTTAAAATAGATTGCAGAAAAGACATAGAACTAGCTTCAGTTCAAACAGGCCATCTGTGATGGAAGCAGACCATACCAAGTAGCTTCTCTCCCAACATGCTCAGCTGATCTGCGTTAAGTCCTCTCTTTGTTACAGACGAAAACTGCCAACTCAGAACTTCAGAAAGTTTAGACCACTTTGCATAAGGTGGATTCAGAAAGAAGGACAAGTTCTGGAATGGAAGGGAAAAATACAATCTATAGTCAATAAACATTAATTTTGGAATGGCATTTGAATTTACAGAAGTGTAATGCTGAAACAAAATGCCGACTTAAGAATAGACGTCAGCCTGAGAGAACTCTGCAAAAGCAAGTTGCTATTCTGACTGCCAGGAAAAGCAACCTCTGGGATGATGACTCTGCCTTGGACTTGCCTCCTCACAGCAGGCAGAATTCCTAGATTACTCAAGTGTGCTATATTTGAATTCCTGGATGTTTATTTGGCTTCTCACTGTGTACTGTATATGCTGAATACAATGTATAATATCCTTATGTGGGTTTCAAACACTGCTCTGTTTAGCATAGGGAAGTAAGTCACTGTGCTTCTCTCTATACCTAAAAGCCATTACGAGTCATCTGCATGGAAAAAAATGCAGCATCCACTTGTATACAGACAATGCTTGAAAACAGCAAATAGTATTTCTCATATATTCTCTTTTTAAATACCTTGGGATCAGTAGACAGCATGTTGAACCATAAGATAGAAGCCCATCCACTTGGAAGCTGGCTCACATTTGAGATCACAACAATGGGGAGGGATGTGGTCTGAAAGGGACACAAAAAGGAAACATGTTGGGCTACCCTGTATTGCTCCTGCAGTCCTCCTCTAGACTACCCACAAACTCAATTCCATTGTAATTCCTTGCTTGCATCATCTTAACTTTTCAAAGTCTGTGTGTAGGGGTGAAAATGTTACTACAATAAATTATTAGGAAGCCGTGGTTTTGTCTGATCGACTTTCATTTAGTGTCAGTTATGACAGCACTGATAGTAATGGTAAAGTTCATACCATATTGCTTCTGAAATAAATTACAACTGATACTTAGAGAGCTTAAGACACAGGGTTGGTTATCAGACACTTTGCAAAGAACATCTACTCCTATTTACCCAGAGTTTTGACAGCATTCTCAGTGTATCTGTCTATGCAGAGATGTTGTGAAGTGTCATTCATGTATTTGAAATAACTGAAAGTGCTTGATATCCCAGTACTTAAAAAAAAAAAAAAAAAAAAAAAAAAGAAAAAGAAAGTTTAGATTGTCAGCATGAGTGACATACAGGAATTTAAGTCCATCTGCATCACCTAAGACATACCTCTAGGTCTATTACCAAGCCAGGCTGACACAGCTGTGTCTCAAAACTCAGAGAGTGAAGTTCTTCTGTTACGATGAGAGGACCCTTTAAAAAAAACAAAAGCCAACAAACCTTTCAGGGACTGAAAATTATTTATGGGGAAGGTAGGAGGATTTATCACAAAGGAAAAACCTTTTCTGATGAAATGACTTGCTCTAGACCTCAGAAACTGTTTACAGGTCAAAGTCAAGTGATGATGCTGACTTCCCAAAACTGCCTTTTTTTTGCTCCTACCTGGAAGCCATCTGTCCTTGCCTGAAAGTCCTGCTAAAGCTAGATGCTCAGGGAGAGCCCTGAGGTGACACCATTCTGGCAGCAGTTCTCATTTGTAGGCACCTTCTACACACACCATTTCTTAAGACACTCAACTTGTCTCCTTTAATCTGTCATCCCATGTGGTTCCTTGTGGGGTTGAGCAGAGCACTGTCTTAAATGCCTTTTTAGTATTATGCAAAAGCTTTACAAACAAGGTGAGTGCTGCTTACCTCATTTGTTCTGCTTCCTGCATTTTTCTGTTCTTTCAGTTGCTGCAAACAGACAAAAAAACCTCTGTCATTTATGTCAGCCACAAATGAAAGTGGTAGAGGATGGGAACGTTTGCATGCTCTGGTAGTTCAACTGTATGCAAACTTGCTGCACTAGTGTCTGATTCTATTTAGTTCTAAGCTGTGGAACCCAAAGGATTAAATTGTAGGTAACTACTATTTCATAAACCATTCAGCTGTGAAAACAGATACTGCACCATTATGATGTGATGTCTTTATGTAAGAGGCCTTATAAGAACAGAAATAGTGTGAAATTGGGAAGGATTAGATGAAATACTGGTTTATCAAAGTACCCCTCTGAAATGGACAATAAGCTCCACACAGCGTCTGTTCTGGGCAATGAAGGGAGGAAGGGGAAATTCCATGTTCACTTGTCAGGACTTGTATTTCTCCTTTCATGTGGTAATGGTGGAACCAATTTGACTTATCTCACAATCTGCAGATCAGAAGTGTTGTATAGTTTGCTGAAGGCACTGACTTTCTTGTAGTTGCCTATTTCATCTTCCAGACTCAAAGCTCTTTAAACTACTCCAAGCTTTCCTACCTATGACCCTTCCTCTTAAAGACCCAGAAAAGCATTTCTAGGCTTATTTTTCTTACTCCTCCAAAGAACTCATTGCAACATAAACTGTATGGCAGCAAATACTCTTCTTTCCATTTCTGGCCCTATTTCAGTGACAAAAGCAGTAGCTTTTCAGTTGAAACAGGCTACAGATTTCAAAAAGAGAACAACAAAGAAAAGCAGAGATGACCACAGTTCCTCTAATGCAAAAGGAAACTATGACTTCAATAATAAAAACAATTTGTCTCCTTCCTACCACACCCTCTACCCACACAATTAAATGGATGTGTTAATAAAAGACAAAAATCCCCTACCAAGTGCCTGAATTCTGCTGCTAGACTTCCATTAGTGGATTCTTCCATGTTCATTACTTTTGTGCTTGTTCCCAAAATATTAAATTTCCTGAACCTTCACAAAGAGAGAGAAAAGATTTGAGTCTCATATGCGCTGAAAGAACCCAACATGAATATACCAAATGGATGCCACATACCCTTTGACGGAGTTCTTCTCACTTACATCTCTGTCAAAAGAAAAAAAGACAAAGTAACAATCTCTAAAAGATTCTGCCACAGACAGAAAATGTGTGTGTGTTTTAGAGACTGGCAGAGCAGACTGACAACTGATAAATGCTTCTGTGAAAAGTGCACAAAGTGTAAAAGAAGCAGCAATTGGTTCATGCAGTCAACATAAATACTGTGCTACACAGGGTGTCCTTTACTGAGGCTTAAATTTTGGTATGGGAGGTTTATAATCAAAGTCCTTTCTTTTACTGCATAGGTTTTAACTCTTAGTCTGAGAAATTATATAGTACTGTTATTCTAAATCTGCTTTCAAGCCATACAACTTACCGAATAAATTGCTGCGTTACTTCAATCTGTTTTCCCAATCCTTGGGATTTTACTGAGTTGCGTTTTATCTGCACTTCTTAAAGCCTCAGCCCCCACATCCACCACATAAGAATTTCTTTTTCGTTTCCTTTTCCCCATTCCATGCAAGTTTCTGGACCCCAGAGGCGTTTCAAATGAACAGAATGTCCCCAAAAGGCTTGAATGGCAAGACAAAACCTCACCTACTTTCTTACAAGCATGGCCACTGTCATTATTTTGGATAGCCTGTTACATTTCCTTCCCTGTCCTTACAGTAAGTGCTAAATTCATCTGAACTGTATTGCTTATAAAAAACTGAACTTGCTTACAAAACATTGGTAGTAGTCAGCTTAGATTACTTTTTCACTAACTGGGAACATGTGATATGTTAATGGTAGACTGCTTATAACCTTAATTCAAAGATAGCTTTAGAATAGCTATTCTTCACTAGGGACTACCCAAAAAGCAGGACTTTTAAAAGACATGACTGCATTCCATGCAACTGCAAACAGTGAAGCTCAATTCTCTGTTTTCATCTAGTGCTGGCCCAAATGAACCTCCCATAACAGACAAGGGCAGCATGTGCTCTGCAAAAGCACAAGTGCTGCTCTGTGCCTAGACTGATTTAGCAGTAGTGAGCTCTTCTTGGTGCACCTGGGTGGAGCTAGTGGTGAGAAGATGAGGTTGTCTGTACTCTGTGACATGTCTCCAATGGCAGAGAGATTTAGAGCAAGGGCATGAGTATAAAAAATGGAGGGTATACCTGCTGCCATGGAGAACCGGCCTGCTCCTGGTCAACTCAACACTTAAAATATCACGGCCTTTTGGATGTCTGAAGATGGGGACTGCTTACCATTAATGTACACAGGGATGAGAAAAATGCAACGTACTTATCAAATAAGACTTTCACTTTCAAGTTGTAGTTCAATTCCTGCAACTTCACCAGCAATCTGGAAAGAGAATTTTTTTTAAATGACTGCAACTGCAAAAGACAGGTTCTCTTCTACTATGTTACTTATCACAGATAGATATATACTTAAGCTGCACAACTCAGGGTTGCATACAAGCTCCAAACTTGCTCCATACAAGATAGCGTTTAGGGAGGAAAGTAGATGGACAAGTTACTGGTTTTGCTGACAAAGTCGTCTGCACGTATTTTCTTGTCTCTGGTTGTGTTTCTTGTATATTCAATGTCCCTCAATTCTGTTAATGCAAGTTAAACTTTGCTAGAAGATAGACTCCCTGCCACATGGCACTTTCCTCCTCTTGACCATAGCACCTGGGCTACAGTGTAAGATATGCAATCCTCTCGGCTGTAGGAAGCTGGTGACACAAAAGGCTTACCACAAAACAGGAAGGGGAAAGGGGAAAACTTACCTTAGCTTTACAGTAAACTGCACTCCTGTCTTCAGGACTAGTGGCCTCTGAGGATGTGTTGGCATGCAAGGCTGCCTCTCTACCACAAAGGAGCTACAGAAAGAACAGATTAAAAGAACTCTTATTTATCAATGTTGTACTTAACGAATAAGAAGTTATGTAAAAAGTGAACTTCACAAGAACAGTGAATTGCCAGTAGTATTACACACTTTGTTCATTCAGTTTCAACCTACACAGAGGGGTGTGTGTTGGTTTCTTTCATTTGTATCAATGGGGCTAGAAATATTGCAAGTATAAAGTGATTTCATAAGGATTGGCTTTTCCTAAATATAGTGATGGCTTATGGAAGCCATCACTACCTCAAACTTCCCTAAAATCAGACAGCGTATAAACACTGTGATGTTAACTCAGCACAATCCAAGCGAGGAGTGTTGCTTGCTTTGCCAATCCCAGCGCTTGCTACACTTAGTTACAGTGCTATGTAACAACATGCCCAAGAGCCAGATAAACTAGCTGTGGATTTGATAATGGCTAGCTAACCCCATGAAGGAAGCTCCTGAGGCTAACCTGTTCTGATACTCCAAACTGTTGCTCTTTTGGGTGCCTTTTTGTGTAGCACTGTGCTGCGTAGACCTAAATCCTGAAATTGTTATGTAGCCCTGGGCAGCATGGAGACCTTTCCTTCAACTATACTTACAGGCAAGATAACTAAACAGTAGCTTACAGGTAACTAAACAGCAGCTGGATTTCTACAGCTGTTCCTCACTGCCTTCATTTAAAAACCAGTACCTATGTTTTCCAATTGAAGACTAGGTCAAGGCATCTGAATGGGACTCAGAAAACCTGGGTTCTAGTTCCCCATAACAGAGGGTTATCTACTGTATCAAAGCCCCTCTCTTATCTGCTAGATTCAAGCCTTCTGCAGCATCAATTTCTCTACTGTATGTTTACAGAATGGGACTCTGATCTTATGTGGGACAACTACTAGCTACAGTATTTTGTGTCGTGGAGATGGTAGAAATAGGGCTGACCTCCCTATGCTGAAGAAAAAGAGAATGTGCCCAGATACAAAGGGTTGGAGAATCTAGTGTGCATTTACCTTGGGCACAGGTTGGTGCAGATAGTTTCCTGCCTCCATTTACCTGAGCTTTGCAGGGCTGAAGCTTAAAGCATGAAAATGACTAACAGCCTAGGAGTTTGATTCTGTAATCAATGCATGTTGTAGCATAGCTCCTGCCAAGTTAAATGATGACTGATCACAAACCCTTTCCATGGGCCTAAACCTGTGGAAACCCTAGATGGAGTAAATCTCAAAAATGGTCATTTAGTTTAATGTTTGTGACAAACCTAGGAAAACCTCAGAAAATGCAAAGTTAGCATGCAGGAAATATTGAGGGAATGGAAGAGACGGTGCTCTCCATCCATTTATTCATGCAAAAAGACACTTCTTGTCTGTTACCTCTGGATGAGCTGTTTGAAAAGACTGTGTGTTCGGTCCTGCAGAACTTGTTTATTTTTTGTGATGGGATCAGGGTCATAGGTAAACTTCTGTTCCAGCTCCTCAAGCTTTTTGAGCTGTTGACGAACTTGCTGTAGACTTTCAGCAACAATGGTGAACCTACAATTACACAATCTTATTACTTTTAGCATGTTTTTGTAGTGTAATAATGCTGAGACAGCAGGTGATTGTCCCTAAGGACTAGGCAGTGCACAAAGAACACTTCTTTCTCACTGGAAATGTGGTAAGGTAATAAAATCAATGGAATGTAGTTATACTGCGACAGAATGAAAATGTATAATACAAATCACCAGGGTATTTCACAGATCTGGTGTTCTCGTAAAACATTACAAGTTCCCGTCCAATGCAGACTTACCAGTTCTGTAGCTGGTCAAGACAGGCGTTGGGTGGGCCACCAATGCATGCTGTCTGTTGCCTCCTTTTCCACTCCACCAGCTCCTCATTAATAAGAGCAGTCTGTGTGTGCTCTGTGGCGTTCAGCAGCTGTACTATCTTGTTCACCACTTCCTACAGAGAGTATTAAATTACCTTGTTTATTAAAAATACTTCATACAGGAAAACTAAGTACTGTTTTAGCTAATGCTATCTGTCTTGCAAAACTCTGCAAGCATCTCAAAGTACTAACTTCTGTCAACAGAGACAGAAAACTCCCGCTTCGTTTTAACTGGAGTAGCTGCTAGATTAAGTGAAGGAACAATGGAGAAACAAAGCATATTCAGTATTGTTGAATTCTGAAGAGCCAGTGTTTCATGTATGTCCCAGGTGTGTATCTGGGATTACCCAGTGTTTGCTGCAGTTTTGAGCATTACAAAAAGAGTAAGCACTTTTAATAATAATGTTATTGATACGACACCTTTTCCCTCTTATCCCAGATTTTCAGTCACGGTGGAAAGAATGAAATCTTAATCCAACTAATAGTAGTAGAAGAGTTTTCTTTGACATAATTTATGTCAAGCCAATGAAAATGCAGTCAAAATGAAGTGCTGTTGCCTCCTGAAAGAAAACTTGAGTGCTACCTTTCTCTTCAGGTCAAGCGACAAAAACATCTTATTGAGATTCATCTGTTCTTTCTTGTATTCCTCCTGTGACGTACTGTTGGACTCGTGCTCTGTAAAATAAGTCCAAATTGTGAAGGTGAGCCTGGTAGAGTGCTGAAGTATGAGTGGGAAAAGCCCTGAGGGGAGGAGGGGACCTTCAAGTGAAGGTATGTCTTTAAAGCTTAAGGGAGGAAATGTTTACTGCCTTCTAGGTTATTTTGATTCCTCCTTTCCTTCTTCTGAAAGGACAGTCTACACCTGAAGCACTAATGCAAGGGAAAGCTGTTATCCCAGTGAAGTAATTGAGATTTGAGTTTGCTTACTTCTTAGAGCAAGAAACTAATATAAAATAATTATATTGCATAAATATACATGCTGAGCAATTTGTTTTCATGCTGACTTCAGACATGAATAATTAATATTTAACCTTGCAACAATAGCTAACTGTTATTTTAAGGGAGGATGTTTACAGCCTCCTGAGGATAGCCCAGGCTGACAGACCTTACAGTCACTCTAGTTATTACCTCTGCTGCCAATGACCTTAGGTTAGAGGTTCCCACCTGCCTCATGGAAGTGCTACCTGCCCCCAAACACAAAGAGCAAGATCGTGGCTCAATGCTCCCCTTAATACCTTCTGAACACATCCCTATTCTGAGGGACAGTCAACTGCCAATTTGTGTTGGAAACTGAAGCCTTTTCTAGAACAAAGTCAAAAAGACAGATCTATATAATGAAACCAGTGTGGACTACAGCTGCATGTGCTTCCCTTGGTAGACAAAAGCCTACAAAACTTGAAGCAGGAAGACATTTGTGAAATACAAGATAGCAAAGAGAAGCCTAAGCTTGAATATTCAGGTGTATGGCTGAACGATCACAGAGTCTATAGGGTTTGCTATTTCTAGTACCAAAAGGATGTAAAGGATGAAAGAACACTGCATTAACAAAGGGGCTCTTTTACTTGTCAGGACAGATGCAGAGAATGCATTTTCAGGAATTTAGGTTTCAGCATAAAGTAGAATTAACAAAGGAGGGACATTATCAAAGCAGAATTAATAAAGAAGGGGCATCATCAATAAGTTTGGCTACGTCTCATTTAGGTTTAGAATCCTGACATAAGACAGCAGTTTACCGTGACAAAGTATATGCAATGGGGTATGTCCTTGATAAATTACTGACCTCTATTCTGCAAGGTCTTACATTTGAAGTCATATTCATCTTGCATATCCTCTAATGTCTTGATGTCTTGCTCCACATCCTAGAAAGCACAAATTAAGGTGGCCACAATTATTCAATACCTTTATGTAATGCGTAACTTGTGATTAGGAACTGCATGGTATCAATCCTTTACAGAGATGAAGTCCAATTTTGTAGCAATGCCTTTTCCTGGACCTCCCTAACAGGAAATATGCCTAAACTTAACAACCTTTTACTGACTCTTCCTTCCCCTTCTTAGCTAACTATAATTGTTATTAATAAAGTACAGAAAATATGGAGTTCATGAGAACCTAAGCTACAGTGGAAAACCTTGGAACAGTACACAGCGTTTTAAATAAAACCTCAAATCCTTAGAAATCTTTTCTCCAAGCAATATCTGTCATGACATGTCATGACAATACATATGCTAAATGAAAATCTATCTTCTAGTTAATACCAAATTAGTCAGGATATCATTTCTTCAGAGTTTTTCCTCAGTTGTTAGCATTTCAGATGGGTAAATTGTTGTTAAAATTTAAGCACGAGAAATTTGATCTTGCTAAACCAGTCAAATCCCAATCCGTATTATGGTGCTACTAACAAATAATTACTTTCTATTTTCAATCAATGGTTATAACTTAAAAACCAAACCATTTTTTCATTACTTTTATTTTAAAATAACTTATGTACTGAAAGTTTTTCAATATCAGTGAATCAACAAACACTACTTTAAAAAGCTATACTATACTTACTATAACATGGTTTTTTACACCTTTAACTTCCGCATCGAGCTCCTTCTGTTTGTCCAGCATCCCAATCACAGTGTTCTGTATGCCCCCTACCTCCATCTGAGGAACAAACAGAACAATAACAGAAGTCGAACCAGAGTGACTGATGACACCAAATACTTTTTCATTAATGTAAGTTAGTGGCTTTTGTTGACAATCAACCTGATGAAGCTGCCTGGTTCTGACAGATCATACTAAGGCTTTATAATACAAAATTGGGTTCAGATGAATCTGCAGAAACAAGGGAGGATTAAAAATTGCCTGTTGTGTGGTGATGATGCATTTTCATCATAGTAATATAAAGCTATTGTCATGGTTTAAACCCAGTCAACCATAAATCAGAACCACGTAGCTCGCTCTCACTCCCCCTTTTCTTTCCCTCCCTCCACTCCCGGAGCGATGGGTAGAAGAATTGAAAAGAATGTAACTCCCATGGCTTGAGATAAGAACAGTTTAGTAACTAAGATATAACACAAATCACTACTGCTACCACCAATAATAATAATGATAAAGGAAATCACAAGGGAAGAGAATACAACACCTCACTACCCGCCGACAGATACCTCGCCCCCCCAGCAGTGATCTCGCCCTTCCGGGTCACTGCCCCCAGTTCTACATCCTGCGCATGACGTGCTGTGGTATAGAACACCTCTTTGGCTAGTTTGGGTCAGGTGTCCTGTCCCTGCTTCCTCCCGGCTTCCCCTCCTTCC
>JANHGB010024515.1:0-25286 GCA_026283785.1 Coracopsis vasa | reverse complement strand
GCGGGTGGTGAGCGGTTGTATTCTCTTCCGTTGTTATTTCCCTTATCATTATTATTATTGGTGGTAGCAGTAGTGGTCTGTGTTATACCTTAGTTACTAGACTGTTCTTATCTCAACCCGTGGGAATTACATTTTTTCAATTCTCCTTCCTATCCCTCCGGGAGCGGGGTGGGGGGGGAGGAAGGCGGGGGAGTGAGAGAGAGACTGTGTGGCTGACTGGGTTTAAACCACGACAGCTCTTTTTTGGCACCCAACGTGGGGCACAAAGGATTGAGATAATGACAGTCGTCTATCAGAGAAACAAGTGCTGCATCTGGACTGTGACCTAGCTTGGGGAGATACAGGCAATTAATAGCATTATGAACATTTTTCTGCTAAAATTCCTGACCTGGTTCATAAGAAAAGAGACCTTGGAATCCGCATTCATCATCCTGTTTTATTCTCACTGTACTTCTGCCTCTAATATGGACTAGAGTTTTGTAAACTGTAGGGCTACAGATAGATTTCCTTGTCCTGAGACAAGCTGCCTGGTTTTCTGTCTCTCTAGCAGGTGCAGGCGCTGCCATTCCCTAGTCCAGAAAGCCAGCCAGGGCAGCTGTCTTAGGAGTTTTAGCCAAGCCACCTGTGAGAGCATGGTAGATGGTACTGTGCATAGGGTTTTGTTCTGTGTTGTTCCTGTAAGGATGCTTTTGTCTCTCTTGGCCAAGGCTGCTGTCTCCATGAGGCCAGCTGGGTTCTCTACAAGATGGATAAGTTTGGGAAGGCCAAAATTTCCTCTCTCCTTGTGGTAGAGGAGAGGCTATTTGCACCTCCTTCTCAGCAGTAACTGACATGAAGATACACCCTACATCCAAGTGTGTCTACAGTCAGTTGCATTTTCAGCTACCGGGGTTTTCCATCCTGTTTTTCCTCTCTCCCTTGCAATCCCTGTGGTGCGGTAGGTGCATTGGAGCCAGCACCTCTACACCGAGTTGGCTGCCCAGTCGCACGCCCAGCACCATGCTACAGCCCCGGGGTTGCCACTGCTCTGCTGGGTCATGCCACAGCCTGGGGTCATTTGATGGGCTCCTGCTGTGCCTGGGGGAGGTTGCAGGGCTCTGCTGGTACCTGCTCAGTGCTGGGGTTTGTGGAACACATCTGCAAGGAGCCTCACCACTGTGTGCTGCTGGTGGGTTCCTGATGCTGGTTGCTCAAGGCAATGCCTCTAGGAGAAAAAATTACTGCTACTGGTGAACCCAGGACAGTACCCACCCCTTATCCCATACCATTCACATCATGCTTAGATCCCACATTTTCAATATACCATCACTCTCATATATATACATATATATATATATACATCCACAGAGAGAGAGAGGTCATTCTTTAGTTACTGGACTGTTCTTATCTCAACCCATGGGAGTTACATTCTTTTGATTCTTCCCCCCATCCCTCCGGGAGCCGGGGGAGGGGGGGAAGGAAGGCGGGGAGTGAGAGAGCGACTGCATGGCTCTGAGTTGCGACTGAGCTTAAACCACAACACTGGTGATACAGCGGCAAACTCCAATGGCTTACCCGTGTCCAGCACACTTTAATGAGGGCATATTTGGAAACTGAGCAATTCTTTTCCGTTTAGTCCCTTCCTCCCCTCCCCCCCCCAACAAAACAGACCCACAAAAAAGTGATTACTAGATGTGTGAACACTACTCAGTTGGGTTTTTTTCCTCATTTTGTACTATTGACATTAATTACAAGTATAGCAAAATTAATCTATTGACACAAATCTGATCTGAAATTTCAGGAGTGAAATTCAAAGTTTTGTCTGTATCTTTAGCTTTACTGTAGCCAAATGATGCTCAGCTGGTAAAACACTGGTCTTACCACCTTCGGACACTATATTTCATGAAAATGCTGTTGATGAGAAGCTGAGGACAGAGGCAGTGATAAAGAAAAAAGCTTAAAAGCTAAATGTTGTCTCCTCTGATTCTCAGTCTTCAGGCTGTTGGCCCCAAAGACCTATCTAGTGTGAAATCAACAAGGCAGTGTTAAATGATTGCAAAGAAAGGAGAAATAAAAAAGTGAGAGATTTACCGTTTGAAGGGAACCCTGTACTTGAAAAAAATCCACATAATTTAACTAAATCCTCTTCCTCAATATGATTTTGCTGGATATCCCTTTTTTTTAAAAAAAGAATGGTTGATACAATCTCTGAGAAGAAAAAGAGAAAAAATGTACTTTCCTGGCCTATTTTCAGGTACCCTCTAAAACTCCATGTGGACCAATTGCACATAAAAGAACAACAAGTTTTGTAAAGCTCTATTTGAATCCCAGAGGGGAAAAATGATAAAAAATCAATTAACTTTCCACATGAAAGTATAGCTTATATTCCTCAGCTTTCCTTGCACAGTTTCTTGATTATGTTTGTAAGCAAATTGCCTTGATTATACCTTTGACAGGGAGGAAAGCCTTTTAATTAATTCAATACATGCTAAATTGTATCATGGAACTATTAATCGGGCCCACATGGATATTTTTGTCCTGTTGAAAATGGATATTGCTCACTTAGTGAGTCATGCTCTTGCTGGGTTGACGCAATTATCTGTTAATTGCAGATCATGTGACAGAAAACTTATTAGGGCCTTATATATAGAAGAGAGGCTTAAATGGAGTAAACAAAAAGGCAGTTTCAGTTAAGAGTCTGAAATGTCTCCTCTAGTCAAAAATTGGGTGAAATCTGAGCTGAACTTCAAAGTCTGTACCCACCCTGGGGATTGAACCACCCCCCCATACCTTAAGGCAGCCCCTACTTGGGGAATATTCAGGCTTCAGATCTATTTTCTGTTGGTTCTGTACTGAAATGAGGAGTGCAAGTGATTGTTTGTTGTGTACTGACAGGTGATATTCAAACTCTCGTGCAGCTATAAACTATTGGTAGGACATCAAATTTGCAGTAGCATCTACAGTAGCTGCTGCACTAGCTGCTGCTTAAACCAATTTTTGCCTCAAGCTCTTAGCCAAAAGCAATTACATTTGTTGTGTTTGCTGGGAATACGATTTTTACATGACACTTATCATTCAAATGTTCTAAATATAACAAGAAACAACACATTCAGTTTCTTTTTTTAATTATTATTCAGAATTAAAATAAGCAATACTAAGAATTTTCTTGATTTATCTCTGTTTATAATGTATGTTATCTTGTCTGGCTAAACTAGTACAAGTGGGTCGCTTGACTTTCCCTGATGGATCTTGCTTGTTGGGAATGTATTCACCTCCACCATGCTTTTCTGCCTGCTGGGTCTTTCCTGGTGATCAAATGTCCAAGAACTGAATAATAAAAATAAGGAGTCCATCACCAGAGAATCTGTCTTACAAATTCACTCAGAGCTGTCTAAACTCAGATAAAATATTATTACACATTTTTCTAATATCCCAAGGTCATAAACAATGAAAACTAAAAGCCTGTATATGTGAGGAACTATACTCTCATTGCATGCTCTCTGTTCTTTTAGAAGTCCCTTTCTTAAAGACGTTGTTTCTGAAAGGAAGTTAGTAACTATGGTTAGGGGAAGAATCAAGATGGGAGAGGAAGCTTTCTTGCAGCAGTGTGAAGATGAATCTGCTAGAAATGAACCTCATAGGTGCAGAATTGTGGCTTTGAGTGCTGTACCACAAGACTGGTGTGTTCTGAGCTAGTGCATTCTTCATTTTTTTTTTGAGAATTTAATTAGAAATCTTAGATTTCATAATTAGCATTTTGAATTGTGACAGAATTGGGCTGGAAAATGTAAGTATGGAAGGAGCACTGTCAGGTGTGCTCTCTAGGCTTGTGTACCAGTAAAAATATTGAGTATGACCAGAATGGCAAAGCCCAGTAACCAGAATGGCTGCATATCATGTTGCCTTGCATTGGGTGCAGTTTACACTACCTAATTCAGTGAAGACTGGCTTTCTTAAGGGTAGGTTTCCAATCTGCTTGTGGCTCACTGAGGGAGCCATTGGGATAAACAGATTAACTCAGTACTAGCCCCTCCAGTCTTTTGGACCAACTGGGGGCTGTAGTTTCAGTGACCTTTGTGGGGAGTGAAGGCGATTTGCATGAAGAACAGTTTGGGAATGAGCTCTGAGGCCTTAGTGCTTTGACAAGCCTTGGGGCGATGAGTTGGGGTGTTGAAGGCCAGAGGATGTGGGGGTTGTGAGTGGGTCTGCAGCATTGTGATTGCACTATTTACCTGGAGAGTTTTACAGGGGCCAATGAGATTGAACGTTGTATGTATGTGCAGGTTGGGAAAGTACCGAGCAAGGGGATAAAAAGGGCTTGGTTATAATAAAGTTGGATTTGAGTCTCTGCATCAACTTGAGTCCATGTCGTGAAATGCCACAACCTTGACTGTGATGATCAGGCTTAATTTACTCAGTGCAGTCAGTAAACATATCTGTGAAAATAAATGTATTTGTTTTCCACACTGCTGGTACAAACACACATTTGCTTTGCGGATCTGTGGCATGAGTGATTCAGTGTAGCCCACAACCTTCCCATCCATAGGGATTACACAAAAAAATACTTTTTCCTGGTTTTGTTATTTCATATAATCATATATTCATAGAATAGTTGGGTTGGAAAGGACCTTAAAGCTTACCCAGTTCCAATTTAAATTTGTCTTTCCTATCATCACAGGTGCCATATATTTGTGTACTTTTTAGTTCTTCAAAGTGAAAAATCACAAAAAATCATATGCATTCACACTATGGTATTTTCCTTGCATTAAGGTTCTGATTTTAATGTTTAGCATTCTTCATCAAGAGGAAAAAAATACATTTTGATCTTGTTGAAAGGCAAAGACAGATGGTTTGGGAACTCTGTTAGTGCTGGGACCAGCATCACAGTTAGCCAAGACCTACCCCTCTGAAAGACAAAAGTATGTGTCAAAGACAGTTGAACATGTCACTGATGCATAAAGGCAGTCAGCATGCATAGCATGTATAGCTAATCACTTCCACTTTCACTGGAATGTGATTTCCATTGGGTTACTTTAGGAAATACGCTGTTTGACTGTTTCACAAAAATATTAAAGACACTATTTTTAGGAAAAAAACCCAAACAACCCTGATCTATTTCAGTTCTTGAACTTTCCACTTAGGCCTCAGGTCATTAATTCCTGACTCGAGTTTTACTCCACAAGAACAAAAGACAAGTAAGAGACTCCCAAGTGTGCTGCTAACTGGTTGAATCTCTTAAGAGACTAATGGATGATAGGCAGGGTTTGAGGGAAAACTGACAAAGGGAGAGAAGAAAGGTCACTAACTGAAAAGGTTTTTTCTCTTGGAGAAGAAAGAGCAAAGGCCAAGTTGGATGGGGCTTGATCTAGTGGAAGGTGTCCCAGCCCGTGGCAGGGGGTTTGGCACTGGCTGAGCTGTAAGGTCCCTTCCAGACCAAATCATTCTATGATTCTGTGATTCTATGAAATTTATGATTCAGTTGTGAAATGAGATTAAGAAGATCAACGTGGGATTTGCTGAGCATCATGTAATAGTTCCAAAATGCTTCAGGCGCTGTTTCCCAATACCTAAGTCTACAGTAAGAGTCTACAATAAGAAAATATTTTACTGGGGAGAAATTGTTTATTTACTTTTTTTTTTCCTTATTTTTCTAAACAAATGGGCAAAGGAGGGTAGTGCTATTGACACTGTAAAACCAATTATCACTTCAGAACACATGATGGCAATGTTGCACCACTCCTGAAGAATTGTCATGTGGCATTTACCCAGCCAATATTAATTTACTGAGCAATAAATAGGTAGATGCAGTAGAGTGATGCTTTACCCAGGGAATACTATACTTGCACATGGTAGCACTGATTGTGTTTTCTATTAAAATACAGAGTAAACTATAAGAAAAATACTCTTTTTCCTTTCCTTTTACCACTCTTATATTGTTTATGTGCATCCTAAGCACCGATACAGTTTAAGTTTTGGAGAAATAATGTAGCTGGTCTTGGAAAAAGATATGACTATTTAGTTTTATTCCATAAACCCAAATACATTTGCCTTAGAGGAGCACTTAGATTAATAAAAACCTCTACCCGTTGTGCACAGAGATAAAACAAGAGCTGTGAAGCTTTCTCCCTCTCAAAAGAAAGCTTTACTGCTCAAATAAGCTAGCCATGAACTTTCAAAAAGATCTCTAGCCTAAATATAAGCTTCCCTAAATGTCTACAGAGAAATGCTGGCATTGCAGAAGAACTTAGAGGGAAAAGCTTCAGGCATGTGTAAGGGTGAGCTTCTGGCTGTGGATGGCTCTTGGCACAAAACCCCCTGAAGCTGGTGTTGTTTAACAGAACCCTTCAGGTGATCACTGCAGCAGAGCAGTGTCGCGGTTTAAGCCCAGTTGGTAGCTCCCGGTTTATATACTGGGCATGATGTGCTGTGGTATGGAATACCCCTTTTGTTAGTTTGGGTCAGATGTCCTGTCTCTGCTTCCTCCCTGCTTCCCCTCCTCCCTGGCAGAGCATGAGACTCAGAAAGTCCTTGATCGGAGTAAACGTTACTTAGCAACAACTAAAAGCATCGGTGTTATCAGCATTGTTCCCAGGCTGAAAGTCAAAACCACAGCACTGCACCAGCTACTAAGAAGGAGAAAAATGACTGCCACTGCTGAACCCAGGATAACAACCCAGCTCCCCCAGCCTGTCTTCATAGGGAAGGTGTTGCAGCCCTTGGAGTTTTGTGGCTGCAGTGAGGTGGGTATTGGTCTCTTCTTCCAAGTAACAAGCAAGAAGACAAGAGGAAATAGTCTCAAGAAGCACCAGGTGAGGTTTAGCTAGGATATTAAGAAAAACATCTTTACCAAAAGGCTTGCCAAGCATTGGAATAGACTGCCCAGGGAAGTGGTTGAGTCCCCATCCCTGGAGATATTTAAAAGATGTGTAGATGTGGCATTTAGGGATATGGTTTAGTGGTGGCCTTGGCAGTGTTAGGCTTACAATTAGACTCAATGGTCTTAATGGTCATTTCCAACCTAAATGATTCTATGATTCTATGTTTACTAGTGATCATCTCTTTGCCCTTCATCTGCTACCGTTCTTTCAACGACAAGTTGAAAAAATTAATTATACATCTGCTTTTGATTACGCAAGCTGTAGAAAGATGTTGCCTGATTACTGCTAATATAAGGATTTTGCTTTTGTTTCAATAGCTGGTGTTAATTTTACTTTTTTTCTATGACAGCTGTGATGAGTGACTAATTGCTAGCACCTGGCTCATAAGCCATAGAGTACTGATTGAAAAGACCATCATATTGAAAGAAAGTTACCAGTGTCAAAACTTTAAGAATATAACGGAATTCACATGAGTTGAAATGGCATTATTTCATGTAAGAATTGCTTGTATAATGACATTTGTTATTTATGAACACACACCTTTTTTAAAATTTTAATTGGGATGATCAGTTCCAGACATTTCTTTCCATCCATTCTCTGGGGCTTTCAGACCTTAGCTTTCCTTCCATCCTGTTGGACTGTCAACATTCAAGCAACTAATCATTATGTTGTTGATTTATGCTACATGTTTCTAGAAGTTTTAGCAGGAAAAGGTTGATTTCTCTTCCAAGATTAGATTCTCTCCACTATTATTATTGCTACTTTGGTTATTATTGCTGGCACACACTGAAATGGTGGGCAAGACTGTTCCAAAAGCAGGCATGCTCTGCTAGAACTACGTAAGTGTGAAGTGCTACAGGGGTCTACAAATAACTTGATGAAGATGTCTCATAGCAAAATTAAACTTCTTTGTCTTTAATATATCTTAAACATTGGTCTAGGCTTTACAGCAGGAAAGGATAAAAAAAAAAAGAAGAAAGATAACTTTAGATAGATAGTTAGATGGATAGATAGATAGATAGATAGATAGATAAACTAGCTACCTATCTAGCTAGATAAGGCTATTATGTGTTACTTCTGTACTCCCCAGTACAAGAGACATGGAACTCCTATAGAAAGTCCAGCAAAGGGCTACTAGAATGATTAATGGTCTGGAACAACTCTCATATGAGGAAAGGCTGAGGGAGCTGGGCCTGTTCATCCTAGAGAAGAGAAAGCTCACAAGGAATCTGATCAGTGTATATGAATATCTGAATGGATGGTCTCAAAGGCATGGAGCCAGACTGTTCTTGGTGGTGACATGATAGGATGAGAGACAATAGGTATAAACTTAAACACAGAAAGTTCCACCTGAACACGAGGAAGAGGGTGACTGACTATTCGAATAGGTTGCCCAAATCAGTTGTGGAGTCTCCTTCCCTGGAGATATTCCAAAGCCAACTGGACAGAATCCTGAGCTATGTGCTCCAGGTGACCCTGTTTGATCAGAGAGGTTGGACCAGATGACCCCTGTTGGTCCCTTCCACTCTCAGCCATTTCGTGATTCTGTGACTAAGTACCTATGAAATGAAGTGCCAGACTGTAACAATTAGTGTGAGCACTTTTATACACCTCTGATTGACAGTCTCATTTCATTATTTGAGTTACATTATTCTAGTAATACAAAAGGTTGTCTTTATGTAATAGTTTTGTCTACATTGAAGCTTAATTAAAGGAGAAATAATTCCATCACCCTTTTATTTAGGTTTCAAATGCTTTGCCACTCCCAGGCTTTCAAAAGTGAGCATACATTTTAACAGGGTCATGCTCCTCTGTCTCAGAAGTTACTGTTTAACCAAACACCAATAAATCAAACTTTAAAATTATTTTCTGCTAAATTTCACTTTAAGTATTAGAGAAAATTGTGTGAAGACAATATCTGCACTTTATAGTTTGATTCATTGCTTCATATTATCTTTCATTAAGGGAATCCAAAAACTGAGGTCAACATAAAATATTTAAAACTGAGCAGCACTATTTGCCTGCAATGCTTTTTTGAACTTTTTAAGACTGCAAAAGAAACAAGTGGGAAAAATTTCCACTTACCACCAGACAGAGATTTCAAGTCAAATTGTTCTTATTACAGATATCATAAAGACAATGCATTTGTACTTTACTGAAGGTATTTCCTAAGAGCTGAAATTGAGCTCTTAGTCAGTCCAAAAGGTGGATTGTGTTTTATTAGCACTTCAGGTGTTTCCAGTGCTCTTGGAGTACATGAATTCTAAGGGTCTGGAGCATGTTTCCTTTGAGGAAGGCTGAGATAGCTGGGGCTGTTCAACCTGGAGGAGGGAAGCCTTAGGGGATATTTTATCAATGTGTACAAATACCTGAAAGGAGGATGAAAAAATGATGGAACCAGGCTCTTTTCAGTGGTGCCCAATGACAGGACCGGAGGCAATGGGCACAACGTGAAGCACAGTATGTGCCATCTGAACATAAGGAAACACTTATTTACTGTTAGGGTGACTAACCACAGGCACAGATTGCCAGGTGGGGTTGTTTAATCTCTCTTCTTGTAGATCTTCAAAATAGTTCTGCATATGGTTGTGGGCAACTGGCCCAAGGTGGACCTGCTTGAGCCAGAAGTCCCTTGCAACCTCAGATATTTTGTGATTATCTGGTCTGTGGGTCTGTGCATTCAGCACAAAACATATGAATGTAGAAATTGTGCAATTTTCAGTTATCTTAGTTGCAGCTGTCTCTATACTAGGCCCAGTGTGTAGGATGGTATGGTAATAGGAAAAATACAGAGTACCCTTTGCAAAGAGTTTAACTCCATGTCAGTTAGAAGTGAAGTGGCAATGGCTGACTTTTCTTATAGAAAAGTAGACGGAGAATATCCAACTCAAAAACTGAATCTCACTCTTCCGCACTAGTTATTCAGACATGATTAAATTTTTGGTTGCAGTAGTGGCTCAGCATTTACACAATGCCAGAGTTCAAGCCTTGTGTCTTGGTTCTCAGAATTTTATGCATTTTTTGCAATTCTACATGACAGGTAAGCAATCTGACATAGTCACATAGTTTCCTTTATCCAGGTTTTTGTTGTTTGGTTGTTTGGTTGTGGGTTGGGGTTTTTTTTGAATTTTTTTTTTTTTAAGGAAGAAAAAACAGTTTAATAATTCAGTGACATTTGTCAATTTAGAAAGCAAACATCTGCCAGGTAATGGTTTTGCCTGCTTACATTCCACTATTCTTCCTTTTCATTGCACTGAATGTTGTAGCATGTGCAAAAGAGAAAAAATCTGTTTGTCTGTTTTCCTCTATAATATTAAGAAATCAGAAACACTAAACATGTATTCAGGAAAAAGTAACCATTATTCTTCTTGGACAATCTAATGACAATTTTATAGCTATATATTTCAAAAAGTCATCTTGAAAACATGCAAAAATAAGATGAGTGTTCAGTCTGTGCAAGAATGTGCTGCCATGACAATAATAATAATACTTCATTACATATTTACAATTCACACAGCCACAGGATTTGAACAAAAGAAGGTTTTTACTGTAAAAGTAAAAAATATTTCCAGCTGGTTTTACACAAGTGCTCTTTGAATATTATCAAAAAAAGCTCCAAGGTCATTCAGATGCTTTTTAGATACCATTGAACAAAAGTTTATTATACTATCATATATTGTGCTACGCTGGAGCTGAAGGCTGATTTCTTCCTAAAGCCAAATAGAAGCACTCTGAAGTGAAACACCTGAACTTGGGCCAAGGGGGACATACCTGCCATGGGCACCCCACTCCTTCCAGTAGGTACCCCCAGGCACTGATTGCTCAGTGTAACCCCCTCTTTGCTTGATAAAGGCTGAACCTTCTCACTCAGCATTAGGAGGCTAAAGACAACACCAAAGAGAAACAGTAGATGATAGAAAGATTATGTATCAAAGATTATGTATAGAAATTTAAAGGGTATTATTGATTAAGCCTTTCTATATTACTTAGATAATTTTTCATATGAGATTGCTATTACTTACAGCGAATGAATTTTAACTCCATACAGATTGTCCCAATATATTTCAGGGCAATATAACCTTATAAAAAAGAAAATGCTTAATTGATAGGCTCTCTCTCTGCAAGAGGTTGTCTCAGGATTCTTTTGCTGTCAGTATTGGTTTCCATCTGATCATACATCCTGGCAAGTGGAAGGATGTAATAAGACTATGGAAGTAGTAAAAAAAATGCTAGCTGGCTTGCTCTTTTCTCTTGCCTTTGATAAAGGTTGCAGGTGTGCTTGTTTTTGTTTTTCCCTTTTCTCTAACCTTATTCCTGGAATTATTAGGGTTATTCCTTTAATGAATTAGGTCTTATAAGCTTTGGTCTTTTGCCAAATTGCCTTAAAGCTGGGTCTTTCATAGGGCAGACTTCAGCAATGATTTTTCATTGGAAATGTCATTACTCGAGGAGGCCATTGCATTGGATAGCTGTTGGTCTAAAAAATTAATTATGCTGAAGCAGTAATTTCAGACTGATTGCTCTGAAGCATGCATTCAGAAAAACAGTCTGTGTTTAAAAAAAAAAACCTCCTGAATCTACCTGTGCTGTTACCTGTCGTGTTTAGCAAGTTGAGTGTTAAAAATTAATGAGGGAAAAGGAAAAAATTATCAACTGGTGTTCAGTGAAGAAAACTCATTAGCTGAAGATTGGCTTAGTGTAGAGTTTCTGAGGAAGTAAAGTAATTGCAAAGTGCATTTTTGTCACCTTTTCTGTGAAACATATCTCCCTAAAAGTGGAAACATATGCTTGTCTTATTAATAAGTGATGAGGCTATGAAGTGAGATGGTGCAGTGAACACAGACTGATAATTCATTCCATTATATACTTTTATTCATCCCATTATATACTTTTCTGCAAGTATTTTTTTCTGAAATTATGTGATTAAATATATATATATTACATTATAGTTCTACATATGATCCAAATTGTTTGCCCCTCTTGATACTGTGAGTGTGGTTCAATAGACTAAAATCAGATGTCTACTGATATTGAAATACTTTACTTTTGGCAGTGATACATTTGTGCTGCTATGTCTTTACCTCCTCCTGCACCAACACACTAACTCCTGGATTGTATAGGGGCAGTATTTATTTGTTCTTCCATAGTGGACATATCATCTTAGAAGATACATGTATTGCCTGTCTTGCACAAGCACAAGGAATCCAGCACACAGAATACAGGCATCTTGTAGCTGGTACAAGGCATCCCACTATGGATCTGTGCTGAGATTTTGCTGCCTACCTGTCAGCTGTTCTTAGTTACGATATAGCCATGACTACAGGCAAAGCCCACACACAGCATAAGGATCCTGAATGGAGGATGAGGAATTACCCTCAAATGAAAAAAAAATGTTGATCCCATACTTGCTCAGGCTGGTTATCAGACTATCAACAACATGGGCACAAAATTTAAGAAAGACTTTTTGCTTACAATAATGATCACCTGTTTTGTTTTTCTTGGTTGCCTGGAATGACACTTTTCCTCTTAGAGAGGGCAAACATAGTGTTTTGAAGTGTGTGAGACATGCAGCATTTTTATAGCTGTGTATTGTCCATCCTGTGAATGGGGATATGTTGAGAAGCCATGAGGAAGTGCTGAGTGTTCTCCTTCTACCTGCTGCAGATCATCCAGTGTCTATCTGCTGTTTAGCTGACTGGCTGCAGTCTCCGCAAGGGAAGAGAAGCTGACTGGAGTAATGACCTTGTGGGGGTAGTATATTCAGAAGAGATGCAGAATTGCTCTTCTGGGAGACTCAATGCAACAATGTAGAAATCTACTATCCTGATATTGCATAAAAATACAATTAGATATTGTCCTGATATTACATACAAAATGCAATTTTCCATGAGCATGTGCAGAAGTGTATCAGTCGCTATAAGAAACAGTAGTGTTCATGAACTTACCTCTTGAAATAAGGTAATTCTCTATCTACAGACATAAGTGGTGGCCATTGACAAGTTGGTGCAGGCTGTGTGGCACAAAGATGTCTTTATATAATTCAGGATGCAGCTGAGAAGAGTGATCATGGCACTTGAGTTAGTGAAGAATATAGAGTTCAGGGAAATGTGAACGACTTTTACGCAGACACACTGGACACTTTTACATTCTTGCCTTTCCCTTGGCAGGCTTTAAAATACCTCTCATCTTATTTCTCTTTTCTTTCCTTTTCCTTTTCTTTTCCATGGCTTTTCTTTTCTCCCCTGCTATTTCATTTGTGAGGAACCTTCTCCATTAACTTATGCAGGCTATGATACACTTACAACAAGGATCTGAAATATTTTGATTCAGCAGGTGAAGGTTTCAGATGTGTTGTGTGACTCACTAAGTATTGAGCACATTTAAGAAATACATTGAAAATGCATTGCGTAGTCTAATACTCATACAAATACCTTTAGAAAACCAACCACAGGTTTTTGAAGTCTCTTTGGTGTTGTTGTTTATTTATGTTTTAAATCCCTTGTTCACATTTTTACTTCATTTTTATTGTTTGTTTATCTTAAATCCAGATTGCTGTTTTTAGTAAAACTAGTTATCAGTTTCTGGTAGCCTCTAGAGAATTCTGTAGCCAGCTGTATAATTCATGATTGGAAAAAGTCCTGCACATTCAGATGGTTTTATTCATTCCTGATCTGTGAGTATCATGCTTCAGATTGTCTGCGGGAGTACAGAATCAGGAAAGAGATTAGTATGTGACAGGACACAACATGAGATGACATGGCATATGCCTGTTTACCTGGTAAATTGCACATTAGATGAGACGAAATATTTAGCAGGTTATTTTTGTGCAGCATGGTTTGCAAAGGAAGCCCAGAAATTTTGCTATCAACAGCATGGGGCTGAGCAGCAGTGGCAGCAAGGAGAGTAATTTCTTGGTACTTCAGACTCTTCACCACAGATGTTGCTCGGGAGGAAGAACGGTACCATCCAGGCTTTGGGCTGTTGGGACAGTCTGTTGACTACTTGGATGGAGGACTGTTATTTGGCTGAATGTCATGGCCAAAAAGTGTTACCCAGTCTGTTAGTGTGCAAGAGATTGCAGTTGTGGGTTTGTAAGATTCTGTAATACACAAAGACACAGAGGCTTTATCTTCTAAATTTCTCTATTACAGATTAGTACAAATATCCCCCAAATCACCACTAATAAGTATACCTATGATTAATAAAGTAAGTATATATGTGTATATATATATTAAGCTATTAAAAATTCTTATCAGCAATTGGTAATTTAATATCAGTCAATAGTATGGCAGCAGTCAATAATAGCAGAAATCTATAGCAACAGAAAAATAGCAGAAATGTAGCAACAACCAATAGCAGCAACAACCAGGTGAGTATATACCATTCCAGGTTACTATAAACTTACCAGTAGTGAAGTTACTTATCAAGAATATAACAGCAGATATAATAGATTACTTGTGTGGGCGTATGTAATACTGGTATTAAGAAATTTCACAGATTTCAGAAGTGGACAAACCATCCTGAATCAGAGGACCAACCCATCCCAGAGAGGGACTCAACCATTCTAAAGATAGGACGATAAGCTGAATAAAGCCCAGAAGCGAAACCAGAGGTGGGACCAGTAAAGTAGGAGACAGAATTTCACTTCAAAAATGGTGCATGTCACAGAGTCTGGAGTCAGCCAGGTGTGCCTGGTGAGGGTCCAAGATCTCATAAAAGATCGGATGGTGAATTCAGCCTGTTTAAGATATGTTTTCACCTGTAACAGCCAATAGATAATGATGCTTTCTTTCAGAACAGTTTTACTTTCCCAAACTGTTTCGGTGTTTTCAGATGATAAATTGCCATTACAGTTCCTTGGTTTTATGCATATCAATGGTATCTCAGGATGTCTCCAGTTTTTCGGTACCCAGCTGTACTTCAAAGACAGCAGCTGCGCTTTTCACGAATGCTCTTGGTTCCCAGCCTTAGTTTCCAAGTTCACAGCTCCCAGGCTGGCAGGCAGTTTCTCTGACAGTATTTTCAGCAGACCTTTTTTTTATGTTCAGTAATTTTCCTCTTCTGTTCAGGCTGCTTTTATGGCTGCTCATATCACTGGGAAGAGATGAATCTGGTAAACCTTAGGCCTCAGTGTATTTTTCCTATAGGTCTGCTTGTTCCTGCTCCTGCTTGTAGATCAGAGTATACCCACACATAAAACAGGACAGAGAGTGGTGATCAGGCACAGGGCTCAGACCAGACAGTCTCTTGTCTCTTGCTTATACAAAACCAGACCTTTTTATTCTCCTTCACATCATGTTGGTTCCTCCTACATCAACCTTGATTCTTTTCTTTCTCTGTCTTTGTTTCCTCCAAGTAAACATACCCAGAATTGGTGTATTCAAACACCTTTACTTGGATCATCTCTTCCTTAAATGGTATCACATGTGGTTACTGAAGCACTGTTGGCCTTTCAAAGTTCTTGTATGCTTCCCTTCAGCTGCCCATAACATTTGGCCATTTTGAGCAATTCCCCTTTAACCACCTCTGAGATCAACCCATCCCTAGTGGACCTATCTGTAACTTTTGTCAGCTTTCTGCTCTGTTATGTATCATGTCCAGCAGTTTCTTTATGTCAAATCAAGCAGCTTCTCATGAGATGTTCTGTTAGCTAAACTTCAGACTGAGGTGTAGTCATTTCCCTTCACATCTCACAGTGATGTTCAGAGAAAGGTAACTCAAAACCCATTGTGGAGAGATAAAATATAATAATCCACAATAATCCTGTAATAATCCACAAAATTCACTGATTTCTATAAAGCGAGTACTGTGTTGAGGACATTCTACTTCACTTTCTGCATGACCTTAATATGCACATTTTAGTTTTCTGTGAAAGAATATTGGAAGGCTTCACAGATAACATCACAGCAGATTTATTAACAAGTGGAGTGTACTTAGTGGTTCAGAGATAAGTGTTGCATAAAATCAACTAACATTTTTTTCTCTTTGAGAAATGTAGGAATGACTATGTTTGGCTTCAGACCAAAGCTCTATCTTCAATATCCTGTATCTCACAATGATAGTGAGCAGATGCCAACAAAAGACTATTGACAGGAGAGACATTTATGATTCTTTCTAAATCTCCAGCAGTTTTCAGCTCTGGGAATTTCCTGACTCTGATAATTTTTTTTGTATTTTACTGATCTTCAAATTTACTCTTCCAGGTGCAGCTCTTTCTCCCTCTGAACCATTGCTGTGGAAAGCAAAATGGGTATGAGGTATACAAGTTCACATAAGATTTAATTGTTTCTATAGGAAAAAGTTTGCAGCAAAGAAGGGTATGATTCCCAATCACCTTTACTCATCACACACATGCAATGCAGATACTCTTATGACATCTGTACCCAGGCAAGAGACCCTTGCTTATTCCTACAAGAGACCACCTGGCAGGTGTGATGTGGGATTCTCCATTGTGAGTCCCCCTGGGCCCTCCTTGCAAGGGTACAACAGCTATCATCTGACCATAAAGGTCAAAGGGAGGGCCTGGCATCTCTCAGGGCTGGCCAGTCCTGGCATCAGTCATCCCTCCTACAGTGCACTGGTGTCATACTTGGAATAATGGAGGTACTTGAAAGGCAGTTTTCCCCTTTGAGACTACTTCCCCATATGATAAATCCAAATGACAGTTCTTGTCCCAGCTGCACATCAGCTGGCACTCTGTTCACAGACTGTCACTCCATCATCCTCTTGCTGTGGCAGAAATATCACTCTTTTGCTTCATTCTGTCATCACCTTATTGGCTAGGAAGTCCCAAGTAACAAACTTTATACCTAACATTTCATACATGATAGCTTAGGTGCCTTAAGATGGAAAAATCTTCAAGGGAACAGCCACATAAACTTTTTGTATCAGCAGTGTGCTGTGGCAAGTAAGTCCATACATTTGCTATCTTTATCATGAAGAAACATGTAATTATTTCCTCTTTTGAACCCACTTCCTTTTAATGGCCCCTCGTTCTTGCATATCCCTTTGTACCCTCTTCATGATACTCAAGAAATCTAGCATACCTCCTTCCCAAAGCAATTTCATTTACAATTTGAAGAGTATATTGAGTCACTGCCATATGGCAGCCACAAGCATTTTGGTACTGATCTTCCTTAAACTTTTCTCCCTCTCAGGATATTATTGTTAAAAAGAAGTTGATTTGTTAAGCCTAGAAGTTTTACAGACACTGAACTAGAGCTATCTAATTTACCATCTGCTGTATAGAGCATTAATTCCTGTTTCTAATTAGTTTTCAGTTATGTGGTTAATGGATACAAGAAGGGCTTCAACCATCTGCACTTTTCCCCAGACAAATATATTCATCAGATAACAAGTGGTTGCAGAAATCTTGTGATCTTGACCGTGTTTTTGTATAAGAACTGTCAGAGAAGCAAGACACTGTATAGAATCACAGAATTGTAGAATAGTTTGGGTTGGAAGGGACCTTCAAAGGTCATCTAGACCAACCTCTTTGCCACAGGCAGGGACACCTTTCACTGGACCAGGTTGCTGAAAGCCCTGCCCAACCTGACTTTGAACACTTACAGGGATGGAGCATCCACAACTTTTTAGGGCAATCTGTTTCAATATTTTACCACATTCATTGTAAAAAATTTCTTCCTTATAGGCCCCTTTTAAGTACTGAAAGACCGCAAAAAGGTCTCCCTGGAGTCTCCTTTTCTCTAGCCTGAACAACCCTAACTCTCAGCCTTTCCTTATAGGAGAGTGTGTTCCATCCCTCTGACAATTTCTGTGGCCCTCCCCTGGATCCTCTCCAACAGGTTCATATTTTTCCTGTACTGAGGACTCCAGAGCTGAATGCAGTACTTCTGCAGACCCAGGTGGGGTCTCACCATAGCACAGTAGAGGGGCAGAATCACTTTGACCTCCTGGCCACACTCCTTTGTATTCAGTCCAAGTTAAGATTGGCCTTCTGCGCTGCAAGCACACACTGCTGGTTCATATCCAATCTTTCATCCACCAGTGCTCCAAAGTCCTTCCCCTCAGGGATGCTCTCAATCCCTTCTTCACCCAGCCTGTATTGATACCAGGGGTTGCCCCGACCCAGATGCCCTGTTGAACCTCATGAGGTTCATGAGCCCACTTCTCGAGCTTGTCCAAGTCCCTCTGGATGGTATTCCATCCCTCAGGTGTGTCAACTGCACCACTCATCTTGATGTCATCTGCAAACTTGCTGATTATGCATTCAGTCCCACTGTATATGTTATTGATGAAGATATTAAACAGTACTGGTCCCAGTATGGACCCCTAAGGGATGCCACTTGTCCCTGGTGTCCATGCAGAAATTGAGCTATTGACTACTACCCTCTGGATGCAACCGTCCAGCCAATTCCTCATACACTGAACAGTCCAGTCATCAAACCGATATCTCTCCAATTCAGAGAGAAGGATGTTGTGGGGGACCATGTCAAAGGCATTACAGAAGTTAAGATTGGCAACATGCATAGCTCTTCCTTTGTCCACTGATGCAGTAACCCCATGATCGAAGGCCACTAGGTTGGTCAGGCAGGACTTGCCCTTGGTGAAGCCATGTTGGCTGTCTTGAATCACATCGCTGACCCACATGTGCCTTATCATAGCTCCTAGAACAATCTGTTCCATGATCTTCCCAGGCACAGAGGCGACACTGGCAGGTTGGTAGTTCTAGAGTCCTCCTTTCTAACCTCTTAAAAATGATGCAATATTTCCCATTTTCCAGTCACCAGAGACTGCGCCTGACTGCCACGACTTTTCAAATATCATGGAGAATGGCTTGGCAAATACCTAAGCCAATTCCCTCAGGACACTGGGATGTATCTCCATCAGTTCCGACAGATTTGTTTATGTTCAGGTTCCTCAAACATTCATGAAACTGATCATGAACTCCCTGCTTACAGTGGGAGAGTCTTTGCTCCCCTAATCCCTGCCTTGCAGTTCATCTACTCTTACATAAAATTGTGCAGTTGCTGATTCCTTGGAGCACAGGGCTACCATTCAGATCTGTCTTGACAAGGTGACTGCCAAAGGTTCTTTCCAACCTAAATTATTTTTTCATTCTATAATTTAGGTGGACTGCACTGAATATGAAGTGTTAGAAGCAGGCACTTTGCATATTGAAATGTGATTTTCTTCAATACTGATTAGGTATTGGACTTCATTTGCCTTCTAAATCTGTTAATTATGGAGTTCCTCAAAGGACGAGTGTTTCACTGATTCCATTCTATGTTTATACATACCCTTGAGATCATAATTATTCCAATCATTTTTGGCATTTGCATAGTCCAGCAGTGGAGACAGCCAATACACACAAAAGAATTCAGCTTTTAAAACATGGTAGTTTAGAGCTATGTTAGTTGATCTAAGTTTTAAATCCTTTTTTAGCCATTACTACTAAAAAGTACATGTCCTGTCTGCCATTCCTCTATTGAATAGCCTTTGAACATGCTAAAAGCCTGTGGTGGGTTGACCCCAGCTGGATGCTGGGTGCCCACCAAAGCCACTCTATCACTCCCATTCTCAGGTGGAAAGGGGAGAGAAATCATAATGAAAGGCTCAAAGGTTGAGAGAAGGACAGGGAGATCACTCAGCAATTACCATCATGGGCAAAACAGACTTAGGCAATTAGTTTATTATCAATCAAATCAGAAAAGGATATAGAGAAATAAAAACTAACTAAAAACAACTTCCTCCTACCACTCCCTTCTTCCTAGGCTTAATTTTACTCCCAAATACTCTCCCTCCTCATCACCAGCAGCATAAGGAAATGGGGAATAGGGGTCACAGTCAATTCCTCACACTTTTTTTCTGCCTCTCATTTTTCCATTTTTTTCTCCAGGAAAAAAAGCAAGCCTTCAGATACAGCAAAACTGTAGGTATGCTTTACTTCAAAAATATACATTGAAGATTAAAAAGTTCAACGTTTCTATACTCAAAGTAGGGCTTAACACCCTGAGGCAATCAGTGTTTATGATAATTCAGATAATTGGTATTAAATAATGATCCCTCCTCCTGTACATTAAACTAGCCCCTTTTTTTTTTATTTCAAAATAATTTATTTTTCATTTTAAAGTAGTGGAAAATATGAAAATATATTAATATTTATTTTATAGGGGTTTTGTGTTTTTTTCAGGAAAAATTGAAGTTGTGCCAAAATTATTTGCTAAATTTTTCTGCAAAAGTATATGCTTTTTTTTTTTACTTCTAACCATTTTTTTTATGTATATATTTCTAATAAACTTAATATAACATTTCGACCTTATTTTGCTACAGCCATATGTCAGAGGACTTGCTCAATTTTCAGCAAAGACAAGTTCGTTTCCTCAAGGAAAACTTGCTTTGACAAAAATAACAGAAAAAAAGAGACTATTATTGGTCAAAAAAAGGATAGCTTTAGAAGCTATCCCATTAGCCCAAGCAGATCCATCAAGTAGGCACACAAATAGATTTTCCATGTACCTAAAGTAGCTAGTTATAAGCCTCTCAGTGAAAAATCAGAAGACTTTTCTTTGTCACGAAACATCAATTACAGATTTATTAATAGTAGTTAAAAAAAAAAAAACAAAACCAACAACTTTTGTTTTTCTTCTTCAGCTTCAGCAACACCTTATTTATTTCCATATTTTTCAGACTGCCTACTGGCTGAACAAAGGAGTTATTAAATGCTGGAGAAGAAAAATACAGGTTAACCAGTAAAAAGAAGGACATATTTAATGTTCACTCCATCTTTCCATTCGTAGTTATGTAAACCAGACAATTTTACCTGACATTTCAACTGACAGTGAACTTGTCAGAGTTTTGTAAAAGCTAGCAGAGAATATTTCTAACAGCATATGTATAATGAAAGGTGTTTCACTGGGAAGCAAAAGGTTTTAACTAGCAATTGCAGTACATCAAAGATGCAATATACACTGAAAGACAGCACTTCCAAATAATTGTACTTTCCACCTGTTTTAGGCAACACCTGGAAATGGTAGCAAGCCTTTTCATTTTTTTATCAATACAGAGCAAGATTGCTTCAGAACAGAACAGTTTTTCTTTAAAAACATATGCTTTGAGGCTCAGCATTCTTATCACTGACTAATGAGTTCTGTGGGATCTGGCATTGAAGACTTTTGGGGGGGCCTTGGTCACTGAGAAACTGAACATGAGCCGGCAATGTGTGCTCGCAGCCCAGAAAGCCAACCGTATCCTGGGCTGCATCAAAAGGAGCGTGACCAGCAGGTCAAAGGAGGTGATCCTGCCCCTCTACTCTGCTCTCGTGAAACCTCACTTGGAGTACTGTGTGCAGTCCACAATATAAGAAGGATACGGATGTGCTGGGTCAAGTCCAGACAAGAGCCATGAGGGTGATAAGGGGGCTGAAGCAACTCACATATGAAGACAGGCTGAGAAAGTTGGGGCTGTTCATCCTGGAGAAGAGACAGCTGCATGAAGACTTCATAGCAGCCTTCCAGTATCTGAAGGGGGCCTACAAGGATGCTGGAGAGGGACTCTTCGTCAGGGGATGTAGCAATAGGACAAGGGGTAATGGGTTCAAATTTAAACAGAAGAAGTTCAGGTTAGATATAAGGAAGAAGTTACTTACTGTGAGGGTGGTGAGACACTGGAATAGGTTGCCCAAAGAAGTTGTGAATGCTCCATCCTTGGTTGGAGGCCAGGTTGGACAGGGCCTTAAGTGACCTGGTCTAGTGGGAGGTGTCTGTGCCAATGGCAGGGTGGTGGAACTAGATGATCAAGGTCCTTTCAAACCAGATCTATTCTATGATTCTATGTTTCTGTGATTTTTCCATGTTCTGCATTAGAGATATCTAGCATCCGTAAGAAATAAGTTTGTGTCTAGGGACTTGATATGGCTTGAGTAACCAGTTTTGAACTGCAATCCAGCAACAAGAAAACTTTCAGAATAGCCAGTAATTTGCCTATTTGCCTCCCACAGCTACTGGCACAGCCAGTGGAGAGGAGAGGTTGAGCTTCTTCCGTTTTCACGGACTTTACTGGTTTCTGGCTAATCCTTGTTTGCTCTGTGCTAGACATGAAATGAGACTCATAGGTAGCATATATAAATAAGTAACACAAGTACAAAAAAAACCCCAAACCCCACATCAAAACCAACCAAAAAAACTCCTCCTCTATTAACCTTCTATCCTATGACATTTCTTATTTCATCTTGTAATTATGCTGAAGTGCACTTCTAGTTATCATTGCTTAATTACAAGAATAAATGTTAATTTTCCAGTTAGAAGCAAATACTTAATTGCATCATTCACTTATTTTTACTAAAGAACTTTCTCAAGTTTCTTCACTATAAAACTTAGGGATAAAATAAAACACAAGAATACAACTTTTTTTTTTTCTTAACTCCGGATTTCATGAAAAATCAGAAATCGTATGCTCATATATCTCCCCATGTTCTCCAATTACATGGAGTTTACTGAGAGTTTGATGAAGTTCTGCTATACCTAGTTATTAGATTTCTGATCATAATGTGAGTGCACACATTAATGAGAATTAGAGGTTTCCTCAAGAATGAAAAATGCCTCAGTTATGGAAAATCCTTCATCGAGAGCCTGCAAACTCTCACCATCAACTGCAAGTCCCACCATCAGTTATTCAGAAGAAGCACAGCTATGGGAAACGAGGCTTCATTAAATTTCCGCATACATAATACAGTGTGCTTCTAATTATAGACATGATTTTGATAACTTCTCTGTAACAAACGTCTGATTTGTTTTTTTGCTTTTACCTTTCTGCAAAGCCAATGTTAACTTCTGCATACTTGCATTCATATTAAAATATTCTTTTATTTTATTGGACATTATCAGTGTACTATTTAACACCTTATCTAAATAAATCTTTAATTTTGTAATTTTCATGACCCAACAACACCGCTGCTCTTCATATTTAAACCTCTATAGACATTCTATAGTCAGTACCACATTTTTAACAGACTACATAGCTACTTTCCCAAATAACAATACTTTCACTTTTAAAAAGTAGCTTTCAGAGAAAAACTTTCCATAATTATTATTTACTGCTGTGTTCCAAGAAGTACCTAGATTACTGAAGTAGCAAAAGTATCTCAGATAAAAATATTCTTGCTACTAAAAGCTATAGATGGCAATGGCTTGCGCAATTCTGTTACCAAACAACTTGTCAGTCCACTGTCCACCCTAAAATTTGAAACTGTCTTCTTGTTTTCATAAACTTGAGTTTAAGTCTTCCAGATATTAAATGGGTGGCAGGCACCTGCTAAATATAATAAACTTTATTTACTTTCAGTAAGTTTTTGGCAAGCACTGGGAGGCAGATCTCTTTCCACCTTGCTCTTCTGTCAGACATTTAAAGGAAAAAAAGCATAATCTAATTTGTCATGTATTTCATTTCAGATTTATTTATATACATTAGATTCTCACATGCATGAAATTTCTCCCTGAATTGTTGTAAGATTATTTTTACTAAAGAACTGTGTGAAATGATTTAAATATTTGGCCAACAAATTGTTTGCAATAAAAAACCCCTATATATCATCAGTATGAATACTACTTTAAGCAGAATGTAAGCTGCTCATCTGCACTGCTGTAGCCTGTTAAAACATACTGCAAGTATTGCTTTACCTTTTTTACAGTCTTTGAAGAGATTGTGTCCGCAGTTTGAAATCTGAATAAAGTACAAATTAGTTTATTTTCTTAAGGAAACTCAGCTTCCTCCAAACGAAAGATGGAATTCGACTGCCTAGCAATAGACATCTAGTGTGCTTTGATATGCCCTAAGGTGTGCTGCTTAGCTATATATATATATATTGCTGTTCTAGATGAACAGAGGTTTCTGTAGGTCTTTCCTCTCATCTGCCAGCTTATGTAGCTGTCTCTCATACCTCAGAGTACCTTGAATGAATCAGATGCCAATGTCTGGGGAACTCAGCTAGAGCTCTAGGTACACACTGTTTGACAAGTATGCTGGATATATTATTTTGTATACACCATTCAGATTTACAATCTGTGTTAGTAAGAAACTGGAAAAATAAATAGATAACATACCATTTGTTATTGTCCCACACTGAAAGAACAGATATCAAAAGAAGAAAAAAGAAAGAGCTTCATATTTGAAGGATTTAAAATCCCAATAGGTTACATGGCTTAAAGAAGATTTGTGGTATGTTCTGTTTTAACTAACACTAAAAAAACCCAATTTTTTTTGCTTTATTATGCATAACAACTTTATTTCTCTTTGAACAGAATAAAAACAAATAATGACATTTCCGTGGAAAATTTCTAAAATAATTTGAATTGAGGAATTTGATTTCCAAGAAACATTAGGTGGGACATTCTCTCCCAAGTAGTCTGTAATAAATTCAGGAATTTAAGAAGAAAAAGAACATAAAGTTCCTATTGAAGGAAGAAATCAAGAATGTAAGGGCCAGAGGAACCGTGTGCTAATTTTTGAGTCTTTAAGTTGATTTAACTATCTGTGAGTTCGTGTGAACTGAATGACAAAAGAATTTATGTGACATACCAAATCACAGTGGCCTGAAATTCTATTCTTAAGTAAATGAAGTACATATTTTTATTAGAAGAATAATATTTTACCTTCAAATATGTTTTAAATTGGCATGCAGGTATTAGAAACATAAAGCAGATGTGCTATGCAGATGACAGCAGAAGTTGTGGAAAATTATTGAATTGTTGGACATGTGTGAAAGATAACTCTATTGTTATGTAACCTCTTCAATCTAAACAGACAAAGATAGGCAAAAATTTAGAAGCAGAAAACAGAAGGAAATGTAGATATTTGCTAAGTTTCCTTGCAAACCTCTGAATAACATTTCATGCTACAGTGTGCCAGCATGTCTTGTTCTCTTCTTACATCTTTACTTGTGTTACATTAGAACAATAATGACAGTGGGATTATAATAATACATAATAAATTATTATAATAATTGAACAATATTTGACAGTGGGATTGAGTGTGCCTTCAGCAATTTTGCCAATGACAGAGAGCTGTGTGGTTCAGTTGATACGCTGGAGGGAAGGAATGCCATCCAGATGGACCTTGACACGCTTCTGAAGTGGGCACATGCCAGCCTTATGAAGTTTAACCATGCTAAATGCAAGGTCCTACATCTGGGCTGGAGCAATCCCAGGCACAGCTACAGGCTGGGCAGAGAAGAGATTTAGAGCAGCCCTGCAGAGAAGGACTTCGGGACGTTGATCAATGAGAAATTGAACATGAGCCAGCACTGTGCACTTGCAGGCCAGAAAGCCAACCATATCCTGGGCTGCATCAAAAGGAGCGTGACCAGCAGGTCAAAGGAAATGATTCTGCCCCTCCTCTCTGCTCTTGTGAGACCTCACTTGGAGTATTGTGTGCAGTTCTGGTGTCCTCAACATAAAAAGGACATGGAACTGT
>JANHGB010024511.1:32396-42470 GCA_026283785.1 Coracopsis vasa | reverse complement strand
CCATGGCAGGGGGGTTGGAACTGGATGATCTTAAGGTCCTTTCCAACCCTAATTATTCTATGATTCTATGATTCTATTGCAGTAACTCTTTTAATACATGGGAGCATTATAGAAAATTAAAAATACCAACCACAATCCTGTGGAAAAAATGCTTCCTCATTCAGTGCAGAAATTATGATACTTAATGTAAAGTTATAAAATAATCTGTTTTCCATGTTTGGTGTGCTGAATTCTGTCTGAATCTTTCTCCAAATATATTACCCATATTCTCTAACAGACTCAAAATATCTTTAGATTTTAAGAACATATATTAATGCTTCTTTCATCTCTTGCTAGTGAGATAAATTGCTAATTTTATTTAATATATGGGAAAGTGGTAACTATGAGATCAAGGTCAAGAATAGTCACCAAATTTAGGTGTAGAATTTGAAGTGCGCGGGACTTGATTTTCAGTGTATTCAATTATATGCAGTTTTGTTTGTTCAACGCTTGGCTGCGATTGTTAAGTCCAATTAAATCATGTCTCAGCATCTTAGGTACCTTTTTAGGGGGGAATCCCAGAATTAATAGCTTCTTACTGGGAAAATGTAAGTATTATTAAGTCTTGTTCTTAATAACGTTGAAGATGTTTTTCTGTTGAACATCATAGAACGCTGCAGTGTAGAGTAGGACAACAAATAGTCTTCTAAAGTTATGTTAGTACTCAAGGTATCTTGGCAGGCTTGGCAGCTTTAGTACCTGCAGACAAACCTCTACTGCTTATGCTACCAAAATAGCTGTTAAAGAAAAGCAGAAAATTGATATAATCTATGTGGATCAGTACTAAAAGGGACTAAGCTGCATCTTGCAAGCAGGTTTCCCAAGTATGAAATGACAGCAGAGCGGTAGTAGGACCCAGGTATCTTGAATTCCTGTCTGCCTGTGATGCAAAGTAACCTTTGCCTGTGGTGCAAAGTAAAAGCTTGTCCTCCTGCTTCCAAACTTGAACCATGTCTGTCCTGAATCTTCCACTAAAGAACAGTGTTCTGTCTCAACTCTTCCATCCCAGCTGCTTGGAATCACAGGCATGGTTTTTGGAAGAGGCTTGTGAAATTCAACTGGTCCTTCATTCTGCTTGGAGCAGGTCTGTCACCATCACTGGATAAGATCAGCTGTGTCTTTGTCTAGTCTGATCTTGAAAAACCCGGAAGTATGGAGATACCACAGTCTCTGCAAACTTTTCTCGTGCAGTACTGTCCTCCTACTAAGGAAGTTCTTCCTAATCTCCAAACTGAAGTTCTCAAGCCATAATTTGTGTGTGTTCTCCTGTGTTGCAACATGTGCTGTTACCTGGTAGAATCTGGCTCCTCATCTTTGAAGCTTTCCTTCAGGTACAGGTATGGGCTTATTTACTGTAATACGCCAATTATCAGATGGTCTTTTACTGTCTTCACTAAACAAGACCAGATGATATTAACTTCTACGTAAGATTGTATGCCCATAACCTTCTTGACAGGTATCTGTTTGGCTCTTTCATGGTTTTCAGCATGTCTTTTGAACTGGGAAGCCCCAAACTGGATGCAGTATTTTGGAACTGACCACACGTGAGCCAGGTAGAGTGTAGGTGATACTTTCCATTGATCTACTGGCCACATTTTCTCTAATAAAACCCAGTGTGTAGTTTGCTCTTTAGATAAAGAGCACACCAGTCTCTCATCTCCAGTTTGATGTCCACTGTAATACACAAATCCTTTTCAGCAGGGCTGCTCAATCAGTCACTTTCCCTCCTGTACCGATGCTTAGGTTTCTTTTTCACCAGTTTCAGAGCCTCGCTCCTTTCCTTGTTGAGCTTCATGATGTTTTGCTTAGTACTCAAGTTTCTCAGTGGCCTTCTGGATGGAAGTGCTACTGTTAGGTACGTAGGACGTCACTACAAATTTGATGTCATCTGCAAGTTGTTTGCCTCATCATCCAGGTTAATGATGAAGATAATGAAAAAGTCCTGCTGTCATCCCTTGCTGTACTCTGCTTGTTGACTGGGAGATGATAAGAAGCCTTGATAATTTCAAACTGTGTTATATTCATCACTGTTCTCATCTACAAAGGCAGTTGTTTCATCAGAGAGTGCATTTCAGTCAATAAAGAATGATTTGTCTGTTGCAAAACCCACATTGGCTCTTCCTGATTACCTTAATTTCCTTCACATATTTGGAAATAGATTCAGAGAGGATGCAGTCCATTGACTTTCCAGAACTGACATTAGGTGAGGCCTTTAGTTCCTTGGGTCCTTGTCTTTATTTACCCTAAGTATGATCATAACATTAGTGGTTTTCTGGTCACTGGGGAGCTCCTCTCATCAACTTGACTTATTTCCTGCATTCACCTGATCTAGATAATCACAGCTCATTTGAGTTCCTATCTCTATCCATCAGCTTCCTGTTTTGTTTTCCTGTTCCTATCCAGCCATGGCTTTTGATCTGTACTTACTAGCTCCACATCTGCTCTTAAATTCTAAGCTGATTTCTCAGTTCCTTCTCCATCCGCTTTCTTCCCAGATTCATCTTTCCCCTGTTTTAGCAGCTGGTGGGATCTCATTCTCATTTTTGTTGTACCATTTTCTTCCCTGCACTTCACTCTTTGCCGTGTCCCTATTGATTAGCTCTGCTGCCAGCACCAAGTTGCTAGTTTCAGAATTTATGCCACTATGCTTCCCATGTCCTTTCTATTTTAGGCCAATTTTGTTCCTTCTCTTGGCATGCTTAAGATTTTGTTGGGGAAAAAAAAATGTGTTCTTAGAATGATGCAGTATTGGTACTGAATCAGCTTCCTGCCGCTGCCAGAATGCGCTGTTTGGGAATGGGTTTACTGCAGTGAGAATCTTTCTATTTTCTGTTTTTGTACAAAAATGAGTGCTTTATTTTCTATGCACGTGACATTTCAAAGTTCTACAGCTTGGGCAGATTTACAAAAAAAAAATCTTAAAGGAAAAGCAAACACATGTACTTTGCCAGATTTCACTTTCTCAATCCAAAACTTCTCAGAGAAAAGCTTGGAGTAATGAAACATGATAAAAATGCTGTATTTCTCCTTCGATTTTGGAAGTAATTGACTATTGTCTAAAAGAATTTGGCCAGACAGATACCCAGCAATGATATCTTTAGCCCAAGTGACAAAGGTCTGCTGCAATTAGAAGTAGATGATAATATGATCTTCAACGCAGGAAAAAGTTACAAGAAAACAGACTTGGGATTTTTAGGGTATTTTGCTACTGAACTTGGCAGCAATTTCAATTTTCCATTCTTCCATAAATATCTGAACATGAATTTGAATAAAAAGGAGCTTAATGAAGTTGAAAGAACAAATATTGGTGTCATTTAAGAAGTACATTTTGAATTAAATCCATTGTCAGGAATATATCAAGAGTCATCTGTATCTGAGACCATTTTCCTGAGAGCTCTATCTTCTGAACAGAAAAGTTGAAAAGTTGGTATTTGTAGCTGAGTGTAGAAACAACTGTGTGATGTATTTCTTTGAACAGTGTTACAAGTCATGTTTTTAAAGTAGTATTTACATAGCTTAGTAATGCTACTAATTTTAGAATATTTAGTTATTGGCTTTTTCTTTCATCGTCTGTGTTATTTAGCTATTTTAAATAGGTGAATTATTAGATTGAGAGATCTTTATTATCAAATAATCTGTCAAAGTAGGCTAACTAGGATGCAGGTTGGGAGACCATTTTAGTTTTGAAATAAAATTAAGGCAGGATTTGTGTGCTTGTGCACATGTATGTACTGGAAAAAATGTGTATCAGTTTGCTGACTATTAAATATGAGTAATTTGGTTTCAAGTTGAGTTCTGTATGTTGGGCTAATATGTTCTATTAGATCAGACAGCATGTCTGGAAAAGGTAGGTGAGATGCTTTAATTTTCCTATCTGCTTTTATTTCACTGTTCTACTATGTTCAAAGGTAGGTGTGCAACTGCAGGGAATATTTAGGGTGAAGAAGCTGGATTGCAGCAGTTGGATAATTCTACTCATTTCAGGCATGTGCACATATTGATGCTGACTAATCTGTAATGTGACTGTCATTAGAAATGTATGTATGTTCTTTTCTTCACTGCTCAAAAGTGGAATATCATCTTTTTGTGGGTTTAGGTAGTAATGATGCTTTCTTTGCATAGATGTGCTTCCTGTTGTTTCTGTTTCCTAGTTAATGAGCCTTGGATACATTTTATTTCCAAATACATGTTAGATGTGTGTGAATTATTCCAAATGACGTTGACAAGTGTGTGGTTTAAATTTTGCAAGTTTAATTACTATGAATTCTGAAAGGGATAATTGTCAGGCTTTTAAAATGTTATGTTTTATGATTTCACAATTTAGATACAGGCTATGATCATTGCTGTAACACTTGAAGTTCCAGTTCATAAAATCATTACTTTGTGATAGCTTGTATATTGTGTGTAAGGTAAGGATTCTGTTACTCTGGCTTCTTTGGTAGTCAGTTTGCCTTCACAAATTCTGTAGTTTCACGATTATTCTTACAAACATAGTTTACTGTATTAAATCTGTTATATCGTAATATAGGTTCATAAATAAATTGTGGTGTATTCTGAACTTTGGGGAATAATAACAAAATATCTCAAGAATAAACTCTGTTGATGGTTTACAGGATTCCCTAACTCCTGTTGTTGTGTTTCTCTATTGCTGCTAATGATGTTTGGAAGATAGAATAGATTTGAGTAAGCGAATTATTCTCCAAAAGACTGAATAGAGTCAGTTCCTAGAAATAAAAATGAATGCCCTATTAGTCCCATTAGTTTTGATTCATCAGTTCCTATATATATTCCTGCAGAAGCCTGATGGTTGGATTCTCAGGAGCTGCAGGGCTGTGTCTGTCTACCTAGCTAGGAGAAGAATCCTAGTTACTATTTGCTATCTCTTTTATTAAGGCAGATGGTCCTTACTACTCCAGATGTGTATACGCAAAAACTGAATGTGGAAGATGGATCCAGGTTTTGTAGCATTATTCATTGCAAATGTAGCATATTTTAAATAAGAAAATTGGCCCATGTGTGAAATCATGGCCAAGTAACTTAATGAACGTGAATTCCTGTTAAATACTTCATACCAGAGAGGAATAGATATGAAAAAATGCTGCTGTATGTGGTATATGCTTTACTGGTGCCATTTTATCTACTTGGAACAAAATTAGGCTTTGAATCCTTCTGTGCTCTCATAGACCAATGTAATACACTATTAATAAAGACATAGGCTCTAACAAAAGTAATTATTGTTCAATGTCCAAAAGAAGTGGGCATATTTTTGGTGTATCATGCTCTGCTTTCTGAAATAGCATTACTGTTTGCCCTAAGGTAATCTTAATACTCAGGAAAAGGGAGAAGGAGCAAGAAGTCAAAACCAGCTTATATGCATCCTTGATCATGTTACTTGACAGTTGCATCATTAGTGGTTTCTTCTGGTCCTCAGTAATCTGAATTTTGTTGTTAACAGATTTCTGTATTTTAAAAGCAAGAATAACCAACATAGTCATGGGACAATAAATGCATAGGAATGTAAGTTAATATGCAGTACAGTATCATAGTCATTAAACTATGATCCATAACAGATCTGATAGTGGCAGGTGACAGAACACAACAAATTCCTTGTGTAGGAATTAAACTTAAGTAGGTCTCTTGCAGATACATAGGAAAGCTTGGTAGCTTCAAACTAACATACATTTCTTCCCTTACATTATTTGAGATTTGGCCAGCTCTTTTCTGTTCCTGCCACCTAAGCAATTGTGCAATCCCATATACTTCTGGTACAATTTGGGTTTTGTAGCCTTTGGGTATATTGCCCATTTCTGAGCTGAAATAGTTGCCTGAATTTCCACAGGACAGTGATATCTGGCTGTAGCAATGGGCTACAATACTCTGTGGTGCTGACTGCTTTGTATTTTCAAATTTAAATTTACTATCAAAACCAAAAACTAATCAAGGAGGTTTTGTAATCACACTTATTCAGACTTATTATGAAGGTCAGACTTGAAACAGAATTGTACTTTTGTCTCAGTTTTATAAGGTTTTCCCTTAACCCCTAATTTCCAAGGACTTTCGGAAAATAAAAGTTTACATTTGACAGGATGGGGGTTGTTTATTGGGATGGATTAATGTGGATTTGATTGTCATGTGTCCCCTCAACCCTAAAAATTAAGTGGTTTTGAGAAAATATTCTGTGAGGTTTTCTTGGCATGGGTCTATTTTCATCTATCTGAAAAACAGAAGTTAAAATATTTTTGTGTTTTCCTTTGTTTAACAGTGTTCTGCTTGGTCAAAGTTGTGATGGCATTGTGTTCAGCACGGATGATTATTTTCGTCAACAAGATGGATATACATATAATGCTGCTCATCTTGGTGATGCCCATAACTGGAACCAGAAGAGAGGTTTGAATGCATAGAAGGAATCCTGTTAAATTATGCTTATATGTAGAAGATAGAAGTATAGCATAATGCACATGTGTGTTAACAGTCTGTATGAAAAGGATATGTGTGTATATGTATTAGTATGGGGTATATAGATGTGTATGTTTAAAGCATTCCTTATATTTTAATTAATAATGTGTATATATACATATACATTAAATGTTGAACTTATAGAAGGCTTACAGTTAAAATTAGAAAATCTCTTCTCTTTCTGCTATGACGTGCTGATTTGTTACATTTGATACTAGTATCTTGATTGCAGAATTGAACCTTTTAAATTCTGCCAACAGCAGAGTATCCTTTTTTATTTTTTTTTTTCCCAGTATCTTTCCTAATCTGAGCTTCATCCAAAATTTATGGAAGAATTTTTCTGAGGAAGATTTTAGTTCAGTTGTGTAGATTAACAGTTTTAATAGTCATTTTTCTTAATACCTAGCAGTGTCCAGAGGTTGGGTTAATTGGTAAGGAAGTAAATAATTAGGGTAGGAAGGGTAGCAGACAAATTCTTGCCCTTTGTGTAGCAGTTCTCCGAGAATCTCATAATCTGTTTGGTCTGTTTCAAGGGGTTGACAAACTGAACAACCCCATTGTCTGTGCATGCAGATTACTGTCTGTGCTGCAGTCGCTCAAGCAGAAGCTTCCTTTATGTCTAAAGGACTACTTCTTTGCATCAAAAGATATGGAGGGCCAAGGGAAAAAAATATTCTCCCCTTTCCTCCCCTTCTCATCCTAATGCAAAATTGATGATACATCGGGAAAAAAAGTAGTTACAAGTCAGACCCATTAGGAAAAAAAAATATTTTATATGAACAGAATTTTAAACTCTCAAATATTAATAAGATAGTGAATTACATACCCTTAATACTTAAAACACATACACATTTAATGTGAAGGTTGTAAGGTTAAGTGCACAAACATTAGGTAATCTTAGAATTAATTTGCCACTGTGATTTCAATTGTCAATCAGTGTCACTCTTTCAGGGGTTTAGGCCCTTTATGTTCACTTTTGTGGCTTTTCTAATTGTTTCCAATTTTAGTTCATCCTGCCGCTTCTACTGGAAATTTTGGCTGTCTTTGGTATGTTTTTAACACTCTTGAGTTTATGGGTCAAGTTGGGTTTATCTGCTTTTTTACCTCTTTTTGTTTGGTTTGATTTTGACAGTGGTAGTAAAATTAATTAATAGCTTTTTACTTTTAAACAAAGCTTTATGTAAGGTGCTACATCAGCACACTTAGCACTTAGATCCAAAGTTAAAACAAAATGGTAGAATATGTAAGTGGGCTATAGCTGTAATATAATCTTGCTTCACAGGCTTTTGCAGATTAATGATGGTCCTGTTATCTTCATTGCAGAATTGGCTATTTTCTTGCTATCTTTATGAATCTTTCTGAAATGCATATTTCAGGATTTTCCCCTTGTTTCTGTCAGCCTACCAGCTTTCTTTTCTAGATTTGGGTTTCAGAAATATCATTTGTGCCATGTTAATATATTTTTCATTTTTCAATAGCTTTTTCCATCAATTCTTAGTGCTCTCTTGGAACATACTTTATCTTTGCTTTTTCCCTCCCTTCCATCTACAAAGCTACTTTCCAGCCTGTTCATTTAACTTAATTTCTTCCCATTGTATGGATTGATTTCCATGAAGATAAATCCCTACTTCTGTCCAATAACTTAGGGTTTTTCTTCCTTCAGATCCCTGCTTCATTCAGTGAACAGATTGAGCAGTGTTCACTAAATGGGCAGGTATTCAACATATGTGTTTTTTTAATCTTCCTACTCATTGTGGATCTTGCTTTTCATTTAATGCATACTATTTTAACTTTGTTTAATGGAACATTATTCATTCTCCTGGAAACTTTTTGTATGAGTGTTATTTTAGTACTTTGAGTTTCAGATATTTCAATTCCTTCATCTAGTTCATTATCTTAACTTTCCTGTGAGCACTAGTGGTATTACATTCTGATTTTTTTTATTGGCAAGCTAAGGCACAGTTGCTAAAAGCATCTTCCTGTTTAAGATACCAGATTTAGCAATTCAGATATTTTCTTCACGGTATCTAGTAATAATTAAACGTCATATTCAGAATGTATTTTCACTGTCTTCCTATTCATATGAATTCATATCACTTCTGTAAATGATACCTGGAATTTTTTTAATTGGGCAGCAAGAAAATGCAGATCATGCAACGTATTGGCACTTGGAAAGAGCTGGGATGATGTTCAGAAACATTCACTGAATTATGAACTTTCTCCCTTGGCAGTCATCCCGACTTACTCATTTATTGCACAATTATTAAAAGAAAAAAGACTCATAGAGGAATGTTTGAGTCATGCTGATGGTCTGATGCGTACCCCCCATTCAACTACAGAACAAGTCCATCATGTGTGGAACGAGCTGGGAGTACATGGGAGGAAATAGTGCCCAAAATGAGTATTTAAGGACAGTATGGTAATATGTATGCCTTATAATTACTACACACCCAGCCTTAATTCAAGTATTTCCCGAGGTTCAGAGTTTTGAGTTTTGTTTTGCAACCATAATGTAAGGACTGAATCCTTGCTCTTTTTCTGCAAAAATTTTGAAATGTGAAATTCTTGCTGTGTTTGTGGCTCACATTGGTAGTACTGCTTAGAACTAAGTTGGTTTTTGGTGGTTTTGGGTTTTTTTTCTGTAAAGCTGGAATAAAGATACGCTATCATGCTGGGATCTCTATACTCAGCAAAATTTTGAGCAGTTTCGTTGTGTTGCTTTGACTTCTACACTTCCCATTTACCCCTTTGCATCAATTCAGGACCACCTGTTTATGCCCTTCTTGCTTCTAGTTCTTTCCATTCTTGTCTCTGTCTTCAGTGCTTTTATTCTTTCTCTTAGAACAGTCAGACTAGATTAGTGCAAAAAACATCTGGAACTGTTTACTTACATTTACCATTTATTAAAGTTACATAGTTGTTTATTAACTTGCACTGTTTTCCATTGCAGCAAAGCAAGCGATGGAGGAGGGAAAATCTCCAGTTATAATAGACAACACTAATACTCAAGCCTGGGAAATGAAGCCATATGTGGAAGTGGTAGGTTTTGTTGTGTGGTTTTACCATCTGTGACAAGTTTTCACACTTACCTTCATATGTGTAAGTTGGTGTGTTTTGTCCAGATACATTTTCCTTAGTCAAGTTTCTAAAAATAGACAGCTTATTGATATGATCAGTAATTGATATGACAATAATTCTGACCAGTGTAAAGATTGACTTGACCTAATCTGTTTAGCCTGGAATGAATGTTAAGACAGGTTGGGGGTAAGTGAAATTTAGCATGCTACCATCGCAGCGTTAACTACATCTGTTTATTATATTGGTCTTTCAAGTTTTTGTTACATTTTATGTAATCATGATACACCTATCATGAATTTTTCTTTGCTTGCTGCAGGCTCTAGAAAAGGGATACAGAGTGGAGTTCCATGAGCCAGATACTTGGTGGAAGTTTGATCCTGAAGAATTAGAAAAGTAAGGTTTATATTACAAAAATTGTTGTAGTTATGTATCAAGATAGAAAGGCAGATAAATATGCACATGTATATAATACTTTGTATTTTATTCAGTATCTTATGCTTT
>JANHGB010024511.1:0-30878 GCA_026283785.1 Coracopsis vasa | reverse complement strand
CACCCCCAAGTCCTTCTCCACAGGGCTGCTCTGAATCTCTTCTCTGCCCAACCTGTAGCTGTGCCTGGGATTGCTCCCACCCAGGTGTAGGACCTTGCACTTGTCATGGTTAAACTTCATAAGGTTGGCATCAGCCCACCTCACAAGCGTGTGAAGCTCCCTCTGGATTTCATTCCTTCCCTTCAGCGTATCAATCAAACCACACAGCTTGGTGTCATCGGCAAACTTGCTGAGGGCGCACTCAATCCCACTGTCCATGTCACTGACAAATATGTTGAACAGGACCGGTCCCAACACTGATCCCTGAGGGACACCACTCGTTACTGGCCTCCAGCTGGACATTGAGCCATTGACCACAAATTTCTAAGGTTTGGGGTTTTTTGTATGTCATTTCTCACCTCTTCTCTCTCCCCCATGTTTGCATGTTTAGGAAATAGATAACAGTAGAGATGATATTGTAGTTTTGGGATTCCCCTTATGAATTTTAAGCTAAACGTTTTGTGCAGTGCCTGGGCAAATACTATGCTAATAATAAATTTGGATAATTTGATTAGTTGTCTGCATTCATACATTCAAATTCTAAACAGGTTCACTTAAGATTCTGTTTCTGGTAGTTGGAATGAAAAATACACTACCTCCTACTTTAATTAGCAAAAAGACTTTTCTTATATTTTAGATACAGTCTTCTCATTTGTTTATAGTGGTGCTGCCTAGAATGTTTGTAACTTTTATCAAGTGATCTGTCTATATTCTAGAAGTCAGGTGCATTTCTAGATACTGCTTGTTAGGGTTGTTTCTGCCACTGCTTAGTGTGTTTGAGAAATCTGTGAAAAGGCTCTCTAGGTCATTAGTGGGTGAATTCTTGATGTCAAGAACGTGACATCTTTTTTAGCATGAACTAAGTATCAGTATCTTATTCTTCAGTATGCCTGTGAGGTACAGATTAGAGTCTTTCATGAGTGATTTTGCTTTTAGTTTAGTTTTGTGCACAGAACTTCTGTAAAAATATTTTGACTCCACAGACATGACTTGCAGTAGTGCTCAAAACGTCTTTATACATTTTTATAAAGGATTTTGTACTTTGATCCCATCTTTAGGAAATCTTCAAAACTGCAGGTGAGAGAACACATGAGTGTCAAAATCACTGGTATAAGAGAGGGGTTTTTTAAATTTTGTTAAGTGTTTAGTTGGTGTTGGATGAAAGAAATCCCTTGTGTCATGTTTGTGTCTGAGTAGCTGGTCAGTTGGGGACTAGAACTTTTTTAAAAAACATACTATACATTTGATTCAAGATTTTAGGGACTAACAGGTATCCTGTGTATAATCTGTATATGGGGGTGGATGTTGCTTTAATTGTAAAGTTACCTGCTATGTAACTTCACACAGAAGTGAAATGCAAACATGTTTAATATAATCCTTTCTCCTTCGTATGATCATAAAACTGCAAGTTGATACTGACTTCATTAAACTTCTGCTGATTCTTTTAAGTAGTCATGTCTATGCAAGATTACTTTGCCAGTGTATTGGTATGTAAGATTTTTCTAGGGTAGAAGGATTTAATAGTGACAGAACTTTGCTTTTATCAATAGATTGTGTTCCTCCAAGCAAAACCAGCTTCCAAAATGTAACTAACTGTTAGGAGCTTTTACTGGTACATCTGATTGGTTAAGGATAGATGGCTTTATGCTCTTTCAGCATAGCCAAGCCTCCAAAGCGTGAGTGAAGACATGCCTGAGGAGGGGATCACAGTGTTAAGTGACACTATGCAGCAGATTTGTTTAATTTTTAAAATTAATTTCTATGCTTGATGTGATTTTGCTTTCAGTGATTTTACTATCCTGCCTTGTTCTTTAAGGAAAAGTACTTGCTCATTTATGAAGTGTTTATATGCAAGTCGAGTTGTGGATGAGTGGGAGCTTTATGCCTAGAGCACTTGAGCTGTAATCTTTTTCTAGGAGCGCTAAGATATGGAAAACATTGAGTAACACTATGCTTCCACCATATGACATGAAAGGACTTGGATTTACTCTTGGTTAGTTGATTGGTTTTGTTTGGTTGTGAGGGTTTTGTGTTTTGGTTTTTTTCTGTCATGAGAGTCAAGTGCTTTATAGAATCTCTATATTCCTAGGAGACTGGCTTTTTTCTCTACTATTAACCTTTTTTATATTTGTGAATAAGATCAAAACTGTTAAGACTTTGTTAACTGATAAGTTCAACATGCTGCTGCCCCTGGACAACACTCTAGTATCTGGTGTTGTCTAGGGAAGAGTGTCTGAGAGAAGTACTCTAAGTCTTTTCTTCCCAGAAACTCACAGGAGGTTCGAGGGGGAGAAGAGGAGAGGGGGAAGAAAGCAGGGAATCAGTTTATTTCTGTGTAGAGTATTCTCTTTCCAGTAGAGTCTGTTTGCTTCCAGTATTGATTTCTCCCCTACAAAAGTGAGCAAGTTGGTAAGGAGGCCCAAGCTTTCTCTGTCCCCAGCAGAAAGAACAAAGATGCAGGCTTATATTCGCTATTGGTATGACCTGGAAATAATTCAGCTTGGACAAGGCTTCATAGTAATAAGAATGTATTGGGTTAAGATAAATGCTTGTCTACACTATCAAAACTTTTTTTATTTTTGTATCTGTTCTTTTAGATTCAGTTCTGTTACAGTGCTGGCAATTCTGTGGCACTCAGTGTGTGCATGACCCTCGTGGCTTTCTTTAATGGCAGAGACTGAAATTTTCTGCTAACATGGACCTTAAGATCCTATTCCTTAAATACTAAGGAGATGGATACATTCTAATGTAATGTCTAATGCCTCAGGTTCTTAATAGGCTAGTTCGAATATTGCCTTCACAAGTATTGATCTATAATATTTTCCATCCCTCTACTCACATAGCTAGTATATCATGTAAAACCTGATGAATAAATAGAAAACAAAGTCTTTCTAGGGTTATTTAGGTACATACTCCTAGAGAATAACATCACATTTCTGTATGAAGAATGACTGTAGTTTTTTCTATTATTTAACATATGCAGTAGTGAATTGTTAAAATAAAACATTAACACAAATTGAATACTGGGAGAATGAAGGTACAGTGTAATAAAAGTGAAGTTTCAAATATGAAAAGCAAAAAGAAAAAATGTGAAATTAAAAGATTTCTTTATTTTTCTTAAAGAGTATAGACATATAAGCATACCAAACAATTTATTTAATTTTTTATTTTTGTAGGAGGAATAAACATGGGGTCACTCGTGAGAAGATTGCTCAGATGTTGGAACGATATGAATATCAAATATCCATACCTATTGTCATGAATTCATTGATACCTCCCCACAAAAACACTCAAAGGCCACCTCTGCAGCGAAGACATAGGTGGGGAGGCAATACAGACTTACGGAATTCTTTCAGTATTTCCAGTAGCCGATAACAGTTGCAGTCAGTTAATAAAAATCTGTTACTTGCCTTTCTAAAACACGTCATCACCTCCAGTAAAGTAGTGGATCTTCTGTGTTTTAAATAGGCCTATTTCAAGACTATTTTCATCTGGAGGTTGTTCCTTTAACGGACTTGTGTGTAAATAAAATTGTACATTTAATGGGTTTTTTTAAAAAACTATATTTATTACAGTTGTAATAACTTTGATTTTGGTAAAATATTTAATACAGTATGACATATAGCAGTCTTCCTTCATAAACCTAAGACAATGATGTTGTCATACGTAAAGTAACTGTTGAGCAGTGGTTTTAAAGAGGTCATATTGGAGATCTTCTTTTAAAAGATAAATAAAGCCCCAGAAGAGGAGGTGATTTATGTAATAACCAATTTTAATGATTGTCATTTAGTCTTCTTTTAGGAGATGTTTTTGAAAACAGTTTTGTCCTGGAGTGCTCTTTTGTTCTCTTTTGCATGTATTACCAATCGGCGTAATTTTGGCATGTATTTTCTCTTCAGTTGTGGTATTTGGTTTGGGGTTTTTTTTGTCTTAGAAGCTCATCTGGCAACTGAAGCAGTATTTGCCAATACAGTATTCACCAGCCTTAAACTGTACAAACTGAACTACTTTTTTATTTGTTCTCAGTGGTAGTTTATAAACTGTGATGGTAGTTGCACACCAACTTCTTTGTGCTGACTAAAACCCTCTAAATTTTATCACTAAACACCCAAAATTTCACAGCTGTGTTTTTCTAAGTCAAATTATTTAATAAAAATGAAGTATTAAAGCAGTAGGCTGTCAAGTCCCAGTCCGCAGTTGCGATGCATCAATTCAATATAAATAGTGCATATAATTCTGTAAAACCAGTTATGTTCCCAGTTTCGGCATAGCCGATGTAATCTGATCAGCACATAACAAAGAATAAGCCAGCATGGAGATAGATAGACTAATTTACTGTCTTTTTTCTCTTAAAATAATGACTTTGTAAGTTTTCACTTTGCTTGCTTTCTAACAGCCTATTGTATTAATAAATAATGTTTCTCCTCTATGTTGTCTTAGTAGTTTAGTGCTACAGTTTTATTATTTTTATGCTTGTAAGATTTTATGCACATGAGCATTATTACTACCCTGCTACCTGAAATAACCTATCTTCAGGTCTAACTACATATGATTTCCTTATACACTGAGTAAATCCTGAATAGGAGGGTTTGTCAAGAACATGAGTATGTAGTAAAAGAATTTTCATGGTTTTCTATTACTAATTTGGTGTAATAATAATCAGAATTTTGAAAATTCCAAAGCCAGCATAATTTCTTTTACTTACAGCCAGTTTTTCAACAGGCCCTATAAATTACTTCATCTTTAAAGCCTGGATACCATGAAAGTTGAAAGTCCAGGTATATAATGAAATATTTTTTCTACACCTACTGTGCAAATTAAGTTTGTGCAACTTAATGTATATCTGCAATAACATTTTCAGAAGTACTTCTATTGGCTATAAAAGTTGAAGTGTGCAGTTTCACATTTTGGTAATTGTTTTAATTACTTGCAAAATTATTTAAAACACTTCAGTAGTGCATGGATTGTTAATATATCGAATTATGTCTATATGTAAAAAAAGCTTTCCTACTATATTGTCTTCTCTCATTGTCTGTTGTTCATAACAATTACTTGACTGTATTTTTGTTTTCGTGGTTATCTCTTTCCATGTCTCGGAAGAGTCACGGTAGTCATTGTAAATGATCAGTAGTACTTTAATTATCCCAAAGTTTTTACATTTGAACATGCAAGCATATTTCAAGTGGAAGATAAAAAGGTTTTAGAAAGACTAATTTTATTTACTCTATATTACCTTAAGCCATAATAAAGTGATAAAATTTCTTGCTGCTTTACGTAATATTAACAATGTGTTAAGGTATGACAAAAAAGAGCAGATCATTGAAAGTTGATGTTATGATATCTGTTGGTACCTTCCATCTTCAGTTTTTAAAGGAAATAGATTTATTTTTTTAGCAATTTTTAATTGATATTTAAGTTTTCTTTAACTGAAATCTGTATTTAAATATATACAAATTCATGCTATTTTAAAATGGTGCAGCACTTTTGTGCTGTATTTTTAATAAATTATTGGTGAGTATTTTTGATACGCAAAGCATGTTGTCAGTATTTGCAAAGGACACATAACAAAAAATGAATGCTTTGCTTTGCAACTTGGCACTGTATCAAACATTTCTTGTAAACTGCTTAATTTATAAAGCCATATTCCAAGGTCCGTACAATGACATGGTAGGTGAAAACACCGTGGCATTACTGTCTGTGTAACATATTTTTGTTTCATGGTATATTAATATTTCATGTGGATATGACAGTCGTCATACATACATCTCAGAAGTTTTTTACACTACGCTGTTCATATGTAAAATAACAAAATAATGTGAAATACCTATTGCAGGTATTTGGATTTGTCCTGCTTCCTCACAAACAAGGAAAATTACTTATTTTGTCAAAAAGGATGTACCAGAAATGTAAGAGCTTGCTGTTCAGTTAGACTGGGGATTTAAAAATTTTGACTATCTGGCATAGTTTTTTGATCACCTTTGATGATGATGGTGTACCTAGAATGAAGGTATCCTGTTGTTTTAGATTTTTAGTAAATTGCTAGCTAGTTTGTTACACTTTATGAAATGGTATCAGAATTATTTTTTTTTTTTTAGTGCAACTAATACATAGAACCTGAATTTTACTTAGAATTTGCATTTGTATCTGCTGCATGCTTCAAACCAGTAAGATATTTGGTAAGTAAATTTAAACAGTATAGTTAAGGTATTCAGCTGTAGTTTAAACATCTTATTTTTTGAAGCATGAAATTTAAATGAGAATAAATTTGCAGGACATACATAATTTGGTTCATATAGCTGTCCAGTTAGCATCAGCTCTGTAAGCTTACATGTTGCTAGAGGGAAAAAACAGTTCTGGGTTTACTGCTTTGTCTAAGCTGCTGCTTCTGTTTGATTAGTTTACTTCCTGAATTATCAGAAGTTTCCATCAGCCTTGTCTTTGATGAATGACTGACTTTTCTAATTTTTCTTTTGTTTGGAAAAAAAAAAAAAAAAGAAAACTAGCAAAATTTAAAAAAAAAAAAAAAACCCAAACAAAAACAAAACCAAAAACCCCTACCACTCTAACACCAAACCACAGAATACCTATAGTGCTGGGTTTGGCTGTGATAGAGTTAATTTTCTTCACAGTAGCTGGTATGGGCTATGTTTTTGATTTGTGCTGGAAACTGTGTTGATAATTCAGGGATGTTTTCATTATTCCTGAGCAGTGCTTACACAGAGCCAAGGCCTTTTCTGCTCTTCACACCCCCCCACCAGTGAGTGGGCTGGGGGTGCACAAGGAGTTGGGAGGGGACACAGCCAGGACAGCCAACCCAAGGGATAGCCCATACTATGTGGTGTCATGCTCAGCATATAAAGCAGGGGGAAGAAGAAGGAAAAAGGGGAAACGAGGCATGTTTGAAGTCATGGCATTTGTCTTCCGAAGTAACCGCTACAAGCGATGGAGCCCTGCTGTCTGGAGATGGAGACACCTGCCTGCTGATGAGAAGTGGTGAATTAATTCATTGCTTTGCTTTGCTTGTGCATGGCTTTTGCCTTACCTATTAAACTGTCTTTATCTCAACCCCTGAGTTTTTTCACTTTTAATTTTCTGATTCTGTCCCACATCCGAGCCAGGGGTGAGTGAGTGAGTGTCTGCATGGGGTTTAGTTGCTGGCTGGGATTAAATTATGACAACTTAATGTGACACTTTTTTGTATAAACTTTTTAATGTGCAATGTTAAATGAGGTCCTATGAGGAATTCTGTCTTCTGTTCTTGTGCATATGTCCTCTTTAGGTTCATTTAATCTAGTTTGCCATACTGCATAATTTTTCTTAAGCTTTTTGTCTTTTAAGCAGAAAACCAGTATTTTGTCTTTTGTAATCTATCTCTTGAAACTTTCTGCAGAGATGGGAGTGTTTCTCTGCTAATAGAACTGAAAACTAGGCTGAGATGAGGTCCATAACATTTATGTTTGAGTGGTTTGTGTCTGTCTTCCCTGAAGGAATTTAGACTGTGTCAGTATTTTCTTCTTTGAGCTGGACAGTTGGATTCATTTTTAGTGAATTAGAAGAATAATTACTTTAATATTTTTATGTTGATGTGTGTTACCTGTAGTTTTAACTGCTGCTTCCTCCTAGCAGCTGAGGTTTTGGGAAGAAATGTTTTCCCTTTGCTGGTACATGGTGGAGATGAGGTGACAAGGTCCATGTTGAGAATTGAGAGTTTTCCCTGCAAAAGAACAGAGATATGTATTACAGTTCCCAGTAGAGAGCAATAAGAAGACATAGTGTTGAAATGCAGTTCATTAATTTGAAATTAAGTATTCAATTTAAGAGTGATCAGATATTTCACATACATAGATGAGATGTGGAAATATTTCACTTCAGTGTTTCTGCAGTGATCCTTTCTCATTTCAGTGTTCTATGCTGTCATCCTTTTGAAGTAAAAGCAAGGGCAGAGATTAAAGCTCTTTAGTAATAATCTCCTAGGTGTGATAATTTCCTACTTGTATGTCAATTAATTTTGGGGTTATTTTTTTAATAGGCTCATTGCTTGAAATTAGTTGTTAATCATCTTTTTTAGAGTTCACAGAAAAATATGTGAAAGCACAGCTGGTCGTTTAAATATTTAGAAGATAAAGTAGTGAGAAATACGGTTTTGTCAAGGCCAGATCATTGCAAATTTGTCTAACTTACTTCTGTAGTAACAGAGAAGCGGCAAGTGGTGTTTTTAGCTTGAGATAGCCTGTCAATGTCATTCTAGCTAAAGAATAATAAAAACATTGAAGTATTGCACCTGGAATGGGTCTTTGCAGTTTCCTTTGAGCTGATAATGCTGCTGCTTCATTTCTCAGGTCCTTGACCATTTCATGTACACCTTATTGATACATTTATTATGTTGTAGCAATACCATCTTATACCAAGTTAGAATATTGTATCCATAGAGTATTTTTTTGTTGTGCTTGCAGTCTTTTTAGTGATGTTAAATATTTTTATTTTTTGAGTTGTTAATCAAATTCAATTTTTCCTTTGTGGTCCCTGAAACTGATACCAGGGCAGGCAACTGCTTTATAATGGTGTGGGTCATCCTGCTTGTCCTTCTAAAGTGTTTTCCTGATAGTAACTCTCAAGTATTCTAAGATTTTATGGAAACATAGTAGAAAAATGGTTTGTGTGCCTGCATGTTGTCTAACTCTATGGATTTAAAAAAGCGTGAATTCTTTAGTGGATGTTGTTTAATCTCTTAAATGGCTAACAGACAAGAAGTGCTGCTTTAGCTGCCTGAATAAACATTTGCTTATTTCGAAGGGGTTTATTGTATCATTTACAAACAAGTCTTAGTCATGGGCCTGTAATGCAGTTTGGCTGTTACTTTGTTCATTATACTTCTATTATTTTTTTTTATTTCTTCATCAGCCATGGCTTTTAGTAATCTATACCATAGGTTGTAGTAATCTATAAGAAGTTACTGAACAGCTTATCCCACATCTTTCTCTTAACCATGAAGAGTTTCTGAAAGCTCATGAACCTGATTTAAGAGTGGATTAACTATATTACTTTCTCCCCATTTAGTGTTTTTCCCAATAATTTTCCTGTATTGCTTGTAAGATGAATACACTGCTTCACAGGGGTCTTGAAAGCATAAGTAGATATCACATCTTTTACCTGAAGCAAGACAGGTATACATGTTTGAGCTTCATCTGTAGCTCTTTGCAGATGTTTGGTACATCACTAAATATTCAGTGAGGTATACCTGGTAGCATTTCCAAACTATTTTCACTTCATGAAAACTGCAGTTAGAAGACTGTACTTATGGCTGTGCAGCAAAATTGCATTATATGTAGGAGTATAAATGGAATTCTCTCTGTGTGTGTATTCTTCTATACATTCTTCTATGTATAGAAGATCCAGAGCACTGTGTTTCATTCTGTTTCTGTTTTGTTCCAGCAGTCTAGACTGAGTTCTTGTTTCTAATAATGAATACTAAGATTAAGTTCATAATGCTGCCCTTTTTTGGCCCTAGGTCTTGAGGAGGGGTTTTATTGTGGGCAAAGATACTTAACTATGGTTTAACTTTCTGCTGCTCTGTAGGGAACGGAGCTTGTAAAGAGATTAAATAAGTTTATGTATTGCCTCATAAGTTTGTATTGCCTTTGAAAGTGTCAAGTTTTGGGCTCACTGATATGTGGAAGATGTGACATATTGGAGTGAATTGAGCAGAGGGTGGTCAGGGCTTTGGAGCACCTGATACACAAGGAAAAACTGGGAGAAACAGATTGTTCAGCCTTAAGAAGAGAAGCTAAAACAGCTTAATGCTGTCTTCACCTACCTAGTGGGAGAGTATAAAGAGAGAGCTAGGCTCCTCTTAGATAAGAAGCAATGGGTAGAGGTTGCAACACAGGAAATTCCAATCAGATATTAGGTTGTGTATTCTCCATTGTTGGAGTATTCAGAACTTGTCTGGGTAAGGTGCTGAGGAATGAGATCTCAGTTGGTATTGCTTTGATCAGGGGCTGGACCATGTGATCTCTAGAGGCCCTTTCTGACATAAATTATTCTATTCTAATGAATATAGTGAGAGCAGTGTCCAGAATATCAGAAGAGTTATCAGAGAAGACTTCAAAATCACTAACAGAATTGCTGCCTGGTTTCAGATGCAGGCTTGAATTAATACAGCAGTACATGATCCTCTTCTTACTCTCAAGTGGGCACTAAGTTTCTGGCATTAACTGTTACAGCAAAACTGGCTGTACTGGTTTTTTTGTTTGTTTCATAGCTATATTGGGACAGTTGCTTACAAACTCCTGACAACACCTTTAGCTGATGCCCCTTTTTCTTCCTCAGACAGTGTCCGTTACCACTTGTCTCTTGTAAGTTGTATTGTCTTTCCAGGCTTAGAAAATTCTGGCATATGTTAGTGCTTATCTAAAGTAGCCTTTTATTTTCTGTCCAAAGACAGAATTCTGTTGATGCTATATATCAGAATTGAAAGACAGTTTTCTGCAGCTGTTCATCTCCAACACTCAAGGAATAATACAGGGCTGTTTTGTAAAAAGTAATAATCTTTAAGGGATAATTTATTGTCACTTGCGTATCTTTAGTCCTTTTGGTGAAAGATGTCTGAAAGGGAAATGAGTAAATGCCAAGGAGTAATAAGTAAAAGGTGGATACCAGAATGACAAAGTGTGACTGAGATGTGCTGAAAAGGTGTAATACTTTCCAGAGAATGCATGTTATAATTGAATGCTGTGCAACTCTCTATTTCATACAGCATATGAGAATGAGTGCAATACCTGGAGAGAGATGTTCTGAAAAGCAACATTGTCTGTGGTTACAAGTATTTAAATGTTAAAGTTGTTATAATCTAGGTTAGATGCTGGTTACTTAATAGCTACTGATACTGTTTTATTTACTGTTTTCCTCTTTAACTTTCCCCCTGTTTTCCTCTTATTCTTGAGTTGCATCTTTCTCATCTGTCTCATCTGAGTGCTTTGTGTTCAGTTACAATTGTTTTCATAACTCTGAATGCATCTCCCCCTTTCCTTTTCTTCCTGAACTATAAACTTGTGTGGAGAGCTGCACCTTATGCTGTCTTCATTATTTTTTTATTTTTTTTTTAATGCTTCAGTTCAAACTGATGCTGATTTAAAAACTGTATCTAGATATTTCTCTTCTCCTCCCCTTCTCCCCTCCTCCCCCCGCCAGCTATCCTTTTGAATGTTTTTCTTGTTCTGCTGAAAGTACTGTTTTTCTGTCATACCATCCATTTTCCCTTGTTCCTTTTTTTTTTCTTAGCCTCATTAAGTTTGCAGCATCATCTTGGTTTTTTTGAAGTTATACTTTTGCTCCCACAATTATGGTCTGTGCTTTTGTGGATACTTAATTACATGTCTTTGCTCCAATTTTGTTGATTTAGACCACTTTAATTCATATCCTTTGCTTCATATCCACATACGCAGTAGTGCTGTAGTTAGTGAAAAACTGAGGCTGATCATTGTCTGGGAAGATGGGATTTTTCTATCCTGGGATTTTTGAAATTGTTCCTTAAAATCTCATATATAAATGTCTTTATATCAATAGAAAATTATGGAGCGTTGCTGCAGAGCAGGTCACAGCAAACTTTAGTGCAAGTTAGACTATAGTTCCTATTTCTCCAGACTGCTTCTCAAAGTAGCATATTTCATGTCTAGCCTGGATTAATTTCAATCAGGTTGTCTTCATGCTTGAGCTGGTATCATCTAAGTAATAGAACTGATATCATCAAACTTGACAAGATGAGTCATGCTGTACTTCCAGTGCATAACACTGGCATGTGTGTCCATCACGTTCTCTTCAAAAGACTAAACACTGACAGAGAGAACTTAAATGAGAATTGATTCTTTGAGCCTTCATGGGTGAGAAAGCTGATGATAAACTTGCAGTTTCTTCTCTGTATTGTAAGTACATCCCCTCAAGCTGGATTCAGATCAATTGTAGCATTTCACTTTGTCCTTTTTTTTTTCCCTCCTTAACCTGCTTTTTAATACTGAGCAATACTTAATGGTGCAGAGAAATGCAGTCAAACACAAAATGGTGGGTTTTCTGTCTGTCAGCATCCATCAGTACCTTTAGTGCTGTTTTTTTATTTTTTATTTTCCTCCTTTTTTCTGGTTAGAATTTTGAACTGTGTCAGGCAAGAGAGATTTGTGGCACCTACATGAGGTTGAAAGCAGGTTTTGAGTTGTTTCACTTGTTCAGGAAGTAGACATTTGGTACTGGCCACAGCATATTCAGTGAGTATGTACACGTATATCAGTCAGTATATTCAGGATTTATTTCCTTAGTGTCAACCAGCATATTGTATGACTAAGGAGCCAAAATAGGCGATTGGATCTTTCAGTCAAAAGACATTTATGACTTTCAGGAATCAGGTGGGGTGATCAATTAGATCAATTAGATCACCCCACCTGAAACTTCTTGCAGAATGAATGGACTGTCACTTGAAACTGAATTGCTGTTACAAACACCTCAGAACTTGAGGATTTGGGGGATTTTGGTGGGGTTTTTTGTTGGTCTGTGGGGTGTTTTACTTGGGCATGGGTTTTGGGGTTTTTTTTTTTGTTTTGAAAAGTAAAGTGGTTGCACTTTGCCATGTTGTCCATTAAATGAACAGCATCTAAAGGCATGCTCTGATCAAACCGATTGTATGCTATTCTCTGTCTGCTCTCTAGATCAATGTCTCTTGTGTCTGGCATGTAACAGAGCAGAAGTCTGGTGGCTCATTATACATTGCAAGGAGCTGTATAGACATCAATCCTGTAGAAATGATAAAGATTGGAGTAGCTCTTCGAGCATTGTGATAATTAGCCTGTTTCATAAGGCAGTACTTAAATCTCACCACTATTGGCAATGCTGTTGAGAGACAAAAGAATAATAAATACTGAGTTACTTCAGATCAAATCTAATTAGTAGGATACTTGGAGTGGGAGCATTAATTTGCAACACTGTAATGTGCACATGTTTCTTACAGATCACTTACAGTGAATTTCCTTAAAATGGGCTGTGAGGCAACCTAGTATGTTGCTTTTGAAAGCAGTCACCTCAATCCTACCCACCACTTCCTTTGTCTTAGTTAGACATTCTGCTTATTGCTCTGGTAAGTTAAATCAGCTCAACAACAATAACATGTACCTCTTTCTTTTGATGCTGGCTCAGGCAGGTAAATCCACCACAAGGAGGTGGTAGGGCCAGCAAAAGACAGGTAATGGAAATGCAAGGACAACATCTGGAATAAAATCAGGAAAGGTGACAAGGACTGTTCCTTCAGGAGCAATAAAGTGCTAACCTGGATGCTCAGCTGTCTAATGGAATTTCACTTTTCAGGAAGCCAAGTAATGCTGACAAGTTATTTTGCATATGGTGGTTTTGAGGGTTGGATTTGGTTTTTTTTGTTCTTTTTTCAATTTTCTTGATCACCTAATACCAATATTTTATTTGATTTTGAGGAACTGGATCTTTATCACTCATTTCAGTATTAAAACCAAGATATGTAACAAAAAGGCTGGCACCATGACTTTTTCTGTTACTCCAAAATTGTAACTTCATTTTTTGCTTGTTGCTGAAGTTAGGTCACAAAGAATTCAGCAATGCACTTGGACTTACCAGGTGGAAAAGGTGAAGTCTATCCCAGTAAAAACTGTTTTATGTAAGTAGCTCTACTATAAATTTGATGTTGAAAACCCACTCCAGAGACTTCAGAGATTAATGATGACATATATTTCTGAAAGAGCATGTACCTCGTTGCTAAATGTCATGTAGAATTGCTTTTTATATGTGTTAGTTCCTCTGTATTGTTTGGATATTAGGAATTGGATATTAGGAAAAATTTCTTCACCGAAAGGGTTGTCAAGCACTGGAACAGGCTGCCCACGGAAGTGGTTGAGTCACCATCCCTGGGGGTACTTAAAAGACACGTAGATGTGGGGTTTAGGGACATGGTTTTGTGGTGGACTTGGCAGTGCTGCGTTAGCAGTTGGACTCGATTATCTCTAAGGTCTTTCCAACCTAAATGATTCCATGGTTCTTTTCTGTATTTCATTATGGCAATGACTACAGGCATTTTTTGATAGAAGAAGACATTAGCTTAGATGTATGCCAGAGCTAAAGTTTGTACAACTACAAATAAATAACTCTTTTCTGGTTTTGCTATTTTCCAGCAAAATGTGACTACTACCTTTAGATTATTTACTTTGCATGTTCCTCCTCAGCAATTGTTAAAGTGCATTTGTTTCTCCAGTAAAGAGTGTCATCTGAGCACTGACTGTTAATCAAGCTGGACAATGCTATTTTGAGCAGTAGGTTATAACTTTTAAGTCACATGTAACAGAGTTATCGCAAAAAGCATTTAATATTGTCTGAACAGTAGGCTGAGAGAAACCGAAGTGTTGTACAGAAAGGGAATTCCTATATTAATAAAAATAGTATTATATTTTTTCAGAGCTGTTTATTACTAACTTTTTTTTTTTATTTTCATTTTTTAAAATATATAGCAAAATTTACATTTTTACTGAAACTGGTACTTTTCTTCTTGACCCATTTGCCTGTGTTGTATACATTTAAAAACAACTCACTAGCAAATGCCCCTGTAAAGAAAAGTCTATCATCTCCATGCTGGTTCTTGAATTTTCTCGGTGTTTGTGTGCCATATGGTTTTGCAACAAGGAAAAATCCTCACAAAGCATGTAGGTGGACTAAAAGAGGAGGAACTATGAAAAAAGTAAAGAAAACTAGTGGAAAAATTGCTTTATTAAATGCATGAACCTTAATATGAAACTGGGTATACCCCAAGAAGGAAATTTTTAGCTATGCCATCATGGTTTCTTACAGTGTTTCTTTGGGGTAGTATTTTCCTAGAAGCAGTTGGAAAATAGATGTTGCCTAGAAAAGTGAAGAATAACAGATTTTCTTATTCTGCTCATCACTTTCCTTTTTGCTTTAGTCCCATCTTTAAGAGTTCCAGACCTCTAGAAAACAAATTTTGCTGAACTGCTGTAAAACGTCCATGTCTCTAAAGCAAAGAAATGACATGGCTGTTGCATTTATTATGAACTGTTGAATCTCACTACATCATCAACCTGGACCAACATTTGCATTCATTATATTTTGACATGCAACAATTTCAATGCAATAATAACTGTTAACTTATCTGGATTATGTGGATGGTTCTTCTCCCATTATTTGGTGGATGTATATCTGCTGTTCTTGCATTCTGAAGTGAATCCTGTCCAGTATGGTTTTCCTTCTTGGTTCAGAATTAATGGCAAGGAGAGGAAATGAATGTTCTGAGTTCTACAGTACTTTTTGGTGTGGCATCCTAGCCGAAGAGTTTCTGTCAGCATTGTCCTGAAGGTGGTGTCAGATGTGTCAGGAGTTAGGCACCAGAAACATGCTAGAGTATTACACAAGTTCACATCCATCAGTAGCAGCGCAAATTCACATCTGTGAGAAGTGAGTGATAAGGAAAAGTGTAGCCACAATAATGATACCAAGACTGGAGGAGAGATCCCATTCCTTTCTAGTGCTGCCTTGGATAATTTGGTTGTCATTTCTGTGGAGTTGTTGCGCAGAAGGACAAGGGCCCCTAGGTACAATACTAAAGTATTCTTGGAATTGGTGCACAAGTCTGATGTTTTATTCCCCACTCCATTAAAAACAACTAAAAATGTGACGTTTTCTACTTCACTGATAAGGGGGTTTATGCTTCTTAAAACCAGAGAATTTTCTCTTCTAACCCACTTTCAATATTATAAGTCTTGTAGCTGCTGCTTTGTTTGCTTTAGTGTGCTGTGTGAAGGACCATCCTGAACAAAGGGTTACAGAAAAGCAGAGAATTACAGAAAAGAAGCAGATTTTTGATACGAAGATTTGCAGTCAAGCTTAGCTTTGAAAATCTCATTTCTCTCTAGAGAGTTTTATGGGGAGAAGTTAGATTTTTGCACTAGGTTTTTCTTACATGTGTTCATTTCAGGGTTAGCTGGCTGATGGGCTAACACCAAGATTTCAGAGAAGTCACCATTAGGGCTACTATCTGTTCAATTTGATGAGAAATGCCAAGAAAAATCCAATGTTCTGAAGAGAGATGCAAAACTAATTGTAAATAACTGCCTAAAACTGTGTTAAATTTTCAGTAGTGTATTATTGCTAGTAAAATATGAAATATCTTTTTTCCAAATACATATGCAGCGACACATACTATTCTGAGCAGTAAATACCTGTTACTGTAGTCACTGTACCTTTCCATTATTCAATTTTTTGGTTAGTCTGTTTTGTATTTGAGCCCAAATTAGATAAGTATAGTCCATTTAATCTTAATGGATGAAATTTGCTTACTCCATCCTCCATTTAGTACCCTTCTGCTCAGCATGGCATTTAATGAAATTTCAGAGTAGCAGTTGCTCTTTAGTATCTCTTACTCAAACATCACAAAAGACATCCAGAAATATGTTGTTTGGTCTTGCAGTGGTCTGTGATACTTTTGTAAAGCTAAGTTAATGAGATGGCAGCTATGTTTTTAAATTGTTTTAAAATGTTCAGGAGTGTTCTGAATTGTAGGGTGTACATTTGTGTAATAAATAGAAAGTTTTATTTGAGATTTTATTTATTTAAAAAAGCAGATGTTCTGCGTTTGATTGTCATGTTAACATAAAGTACCTATTCTTCAAATCGGACACAATGAATGTGTTATTACTGACATTTCTTTTGCTTTATAAAATTTTTTTATTATTATTGTTTTCACATAGGGAGACAATTTTAAAGAAGAACCATGGGCACCTGTCTACAAAAGCAAAGCAGATGGGAAAGCGAAAAAGAAACAAAAAAATTAAAGGTAATCCTACAGAAATCACAAAGATAATGTTAGGTGGAGCAGCTCATCATCCAATTCCAGATGACCAGGACACATCAGAAAGTGAAGAGGATTATCTGGAAGAAGAAGACAGCAAATCATTGTGTATATTCAGTGAAGGTCCAGAGGATTCAGTAGCGGTTTCTGAAGAACAGCCTAATGGTGATGATGAAAGCCTGAATGAAGCTGCAGGGGTTTCAAGAGGAGGGTTTCCCATCGCTGTGTCTGAGGTCTCAACAATGACCAACAGTGCATTGAAAACTGAATTGCCTGTGGAAAGTGACGGTTCACTTCTAAGAGATCTGAAACCTTTTTCTACTGATACCCTATCAAAAAATGCAGTAAATGATGAGGAAACAAATCAAAGGCACATAGAAAATCTTTGCAGGAGCAGTTTCCTAAAAATAAGCAATGAGAAAAATTATATCCAGGACACAGAAGGCGCCTCTGGAGACTTTAACATGCTACTGTTAAGCAAAAAGACCAAACTCGGATCATATCAAAGTACACCTGAACCTGACATGGAAGCTAAGCTGTTAAGTTTAAGTGGTGAAGGAAAAGAAATCTTTCAGTATTACAATTCAAATATACATGATAATGTGCCTGGTAATAACACAGAGGACACACGTGCGTTAAAAGCAGAAGAGAACAGCTCTAATGGCCAGGGTTTTTTTCCAATAAATTTCCAATTACCTACTGAGGAATTGCAGCTGGGCTTTGATACACAAGTTTCTCTCTCTTCTTGGTCTGAGAATAAATTTGTAGGTGAGGAAAGACTCCCAAAAATGAGAAAACCTAAACAGACTCATATGAACAGTTCAAAACAGCTAAAATGCTGTTGGTCAAATGAAGGATTGGTGAAGGAAAACCGTTGGGTAGCAGTAACTGACAAGGCTGGTAATGTGATAAGTAATGGTCTGTCAGCATCTGCAGCTGATGAAGTGCAGTTTCATTCCCTGATGGAAGCCAGGGCCACCTTCATGCAGTGTTCAACTGAAGCAGATGTTCCAAGAAATGATGCTGCACCAATTGCATCAAAGAGAAAAAGATACAGAAGAATTGTCAACTTGGCACCGAAGTTCAATCTACCAAGACAGATTGATGGTAGTACAGATGGAGGGAAGGAAGTCCCAGTAAAAGATGATGTTCCCCAGAAAAGTGTTTTGGAAGTGGGGAAAAAGAGCTTTCTATGCAAGGATCACAGAGAGGAATGTGAACAGGACCGTGCATTGCAGGAATATTCTGCACCTTTCAGTGGCACCAAAGCAACCTGTTCCATGCCTACTGCAGACTCAGATACTCTGTTGCATGGTATTTCTTGCATTCATTTGGGACAGTCTTCTCCTATGCCAAAATGTTCCTGCAGAGTTTGTGTAGAGTCCAGGATGAAGAAGGAACAAGCTAGAGCTCTTAAGCAACAGGAGGTAGTTGATAAAAAAGAGGGTGAAAGCGAACAAGTTTCTTCAGAGGTTACAATTAGCCGACCAGATATTTTGTCATCTGTGAAAGTTGTTTCTGAATACTCCGAAGATTCCAGTATGCTGGCAAGCTGCAGTGAAAACATGCAGGAAGCAGATGACACTGAGCCAGCAGAAGCTTCACAACTCGAAGATAATCAAGATGTGAATACGACATGTAGTTTTCTGGGACTTCCCTTATCATTAGGATTTGCTTTTCAGCTTGTGCAGCTCTTTGGTTCTCCAGGTCTTCCACTGGGTAATACTCTTCTTACTACTCCTATGTAAAAAACCAAAACAAAACAAAAATCTCAACCCAAAAAAACCCACAACCCCCCCAAACCCACAAACGAAAACCAAAACACTCCCCCCAAACCAAAAAACAAACAAACCCCCCCATGATTAAATACTTTATTTTAGGTACCAATTAATCAAATATTAATCCTATTGAAAGGAGTTATTGCTGCCTTGGTGATTATTTTGTTTTATTTTTAATGTAAAATTCAGTCTCTGTCAAAGGTGCTGTTTGGTTTGCATTTGCAGTCTTTTTAGTTACAAAAACTTCCTAACTTTAAAGGATGAAGCTCTTGTTGATGTTTTAATATGACCTACTGAGTAAGACTTTACTGTGTTGGTCACAGAACTAAATGAAAACATGGTACAAAATGTGTGCCCTAATATAAAGGTTGCATGTTTTATATTCCACCTGGTTAAATAACAGTATTCCATTTTCTTTATTTAGTAAAGTTTTAGTTTAAAATCTTTATCCCTTGTCCTATCACAACAGGCCCTGTTAAAACTCTCTTGCTATCTTTCTTAAAGACCCCTTTTAAGGCCTGAAAGGCTGCAATAGGTCTCCCTGGGGTCTTCTCTTCTCTGGGATGAACAACCCAAACTCTCTCAGCCTTTCCTCATAGGAGAGATGCTCCACCCCTCCGATCATTTTTGCATTTATTAAGTGCCACAGTGTTATATACTTGCCTTCCAGAGCTCCAATTGTCGTATTTTTGTACTTTCATTTTGATCATTGTAAGTTAGCACTTAGAAAAATGTCAGTCAGTCCTCAAAGGAGTTGTGTGTGGCAACAGTGATTTCCAACTTTTACTACAGGCTAATGTAAGCCTACAGAGCTGTAGCCAGCAACAAGAACAGCCATTTGTTTGGAAATCACACTAAGACATGGATTTCCTGTGCATGAAGTTCTGCAACTTCTTTGGTCCAAATTTAGTCAGTGGAGAAACAGTAACCTTGATTTGGCCAACAAATAGGATTAAAAAACAGACTGTTTTGGGTTGGGTTTTTTTTTCAGCACATAGACCTTTACACCTATTTGTTTCAGTTAAAGTTAAGCATGTAGTTTCATATAAGCATTTTTAAGGTGACAACTGAGTAGCAGCTTCTGTCTGTTTATCTGCCCAAACTGACCTCAGGATTCCTTGGTTTTATTGTAAAAGTTGGTGGCAATGCTACCTGCAGAATAGTGATGCAAACCACTGGCAGCATTATTCAGCTTGGTCCCCAAAGGACCTGCAAAGCTGCTTTATCTAAACCTGGCACCACACACCAAAAAGCTTGACCTGTACAGCTCTGTTTCAACAGAGCAGAGAAGTTCCGCTCATGTCCTCTACTGTTACACACAAAACATTTTTCTCCTCCAAACTTGGTGAGTCTTCATAGCCGTGATCTTAAATTTCATCATCTTAGAGGGAGTTGGCCATGACTTGAAAACAGGGATCTTCTGAAGGGGGAGTTGAACAGGCAACACTCAGTAGATTAGTGAACCAAATGTTGTTCTTCTCCAAGTCAGTAACAGGTAACATTCTTTGGTGTGTGACTTGCTTATATCATTCTCATATATAATATATTTTAGATTGTTTTCCTAAAAAGAATCTCTTTTCAGCTTTTTAAACAGTTTTAGAACATTTTAGAAAGTAATTTCTTTTGTGATATTGTACAAATTCCTATAATTCAACATTTTAAAATGTAAAGGTTGTTACTTAAGTTGCATTTTGTTTAATTTATGGGCTGAAAGCTTTCTATTTTTCTTGTTTGCACCCAGTTTTGAGGGAGTATATCGAGGAAATGGAAGTATGGTAGGAAAGTCTTCGCCTGAAAAAAGAAACCAACCCCAAATCTCCTTTCCCCTCATACCCCTACTATGCATTGGCCTTAGATTCTAGAAAACCTAAATTCTGAGTTTGCTGCTGGCCCATTTAAACATCTGTGGTGGGTTTTTTTAAGTCTATGTATATAACGTGTGCAAACCTTGTAATTCAGTGATATATTTTGGCTATGGAGAGATCTGAACACTCAACTGCACAAAATATTTTCTTCTGCAGAATCCTTGTTGCCAGATGATTATATAGTTCCTCTTGACTGGAAAGTTTCAAAGATGATCTATTTACTGTGGAAGACCTCTGTGGAGGTACGAATTTTGGGAGATATTTGAAAGCTTTCCAATATTCCAGGTGTAAAGAGGAATTCTTCAGTTCATAAGCAAGATGATGTTCTTTGCTAGTAAATTTGCTTTGTGGGTTTTTAATACCAGCAATAAGGAGGTGGATGTTTTATGTAGAAAGGTAGAAAGTGGTAACTTACAAATTACTTTTCTCCCCCCCGTGACTGTTGCATTATGAAGGTTTGTTTTTATCTATGGAGCACGGTAATGTCTGGTAGTGGAAATGAGGAAAATCCTGTAAATACAGTGAAATAGTAATTATAAAATAGAGCATGAACCTTGTTCTTCCCCAAAATAACAAATTCTCTTGTCACATACTTTCTTCTTTTCTCTGGATTATTATTATCTATTTTAGGAAAAACAGAAAACAAGTGGATTGCAGAATAGAAACGCCTTGGCTGGTAAGTGTATTCTGTGATATAAGAACTGTATAAAATACTTCTTGTTCAGAAAAGAGAATAGTTAATGCTGAAGCACGTTGAAGGTTTTCAGCGCAAATGAGTCATAACACTCCGCTTTGTGCAAAAGCTTTAGGATGTGACAAATGAGTTCGTGCCTGCATTAATTGCGCACATAGTATGGCAGAGCTCTGGTCACTGTGTTGCAAGAGCTGAAATTCCTTGGCTTTTGAAGTTTCCCATACAGAATTAATCCAATACTTAGCTCAAGTTTACCTATTCCAGATCAGAAGGATGTTTAGCATGAAGAAGTCTTAAAGAAAGATTTTATTTCTCTGAAGGGTTGAGCATCTTCAACTTAGTTAAATTTAATGATCACTAAAAATTGTCAGCTTGATAATCATAGAATCCCTTGTTGGCAGGGACCTCAAGGATCCTCTGGTCCAACCTTTCTGGGCAAAAGCACTGTCTAGACAAAATGGCCCAGCACCCTGCCCAGTTGAATCTTAAAAGTGTCCAACACTGGGAAATCTACCACTTCCCACGGGAGATTATTCCAGTGGTTGATTGTCCTGATTGTGGAAAATTTTTCTCTTGTGTTCAATTGGAACCTCCCTGGACTAACTTTGTATCCATTATCCCTTGTCTATTCCATGTGACTCCTTGTAAAATGGGAGTCTCTGTCTTCTTTGTAGCCACCCTTTAAATATTGGGACATGGTGATCAGGTCTCCCCTGAGCCTTTTTTTCTCAAGGCTGAACAAACCCAGTTCTCTCAGCCTTTCCTCATATGGCTTCCCAGTCTGTTGACCATCTTTATGGCTCCAGTCTGGACCCTCTCCAGCCTGTCCACATCTTTTTTTATATGGCAGGGACCAAGGCTGAACACAGTATTCCAGGTGTGGTCTGACAAGAAGAGTGAAGTGGGATAACAACATCTTTGCTGCGGATGCCCTTGTTGATGTAACCCAGCATCCTATTGGCTTTTCCACAGCAGCACACTGTTCACTCATACTGAGCTTGATGTCCACGAAGACCGCCAGTTTCCTTTCCACAGAGCTGCTCCCCAGCTAGGAGGTCACACACTTAAGCAGCAGGAGATACCAAGGTCCATGGGAAGCTTTGGACTTCTGCTTGCATTAATTCCTGCTGTGTGGACGTTATGGGATAAGGGTGCTGGTCGTCATTTTCCATGATTTCCATATTAGTGTAGTATAATTTCACAAATTCCATAATATGTGATTAGAAATACACAGTAGTAGTTCCCTGGAAGCTGATAGGATTTGCTGTCTAAAATAGGAGAGGAGGTTGGGGGTTTTTTCTTAAAAAAGAGAAAAGGATGCTCTTAAAGAGCTGAGAAGAAACATAAGAGTAGGAAAACACACACAAACTTGCTCTCAATCTCCCCCTGTATCAGAGACAAACCTGAAAGATTTAGTTTATTTTGTAGGCTATTTAGAAGGGAAAATCAGGAATGTTCTGATTAAATAAAAGCTTGTTCTAGAAATACTCTATCCTGACACGATATAAATGCTAGACTACATAAGATAATTTCAGGCATCTTTGGCTGCAGTTTATAAATGGTTTATTTTTCAGATGATTTTATTGGTCTTGAAGATATAAATAAAAATCACCAAGAGAATCAAGACTCTTCTGAAACACTTGAAGTAGTGGAGCTGTTTCAAGGGATGATAGAGGAGAACACTGTTCCCCGCACTGGCACTGCCTCTCTGGATGCTGTGTCTCATCAGCCATGACTGACTATCTTAAATTCTGCTTGATGGAAAAGGTAATCAGTCCCACTTGTGAATGTGTTTCGTTCTTGTATTATATTTGACTAAAGAATATTGTTTGTTGTAATTTTAAGATGTCTTTAGTCTCATCCAACTTAGTTGATTTTTTTCTTCAAGTTAGGGTTGAGGGTTGTTTTGGTTCTTGAGGTTTGCTTTAAGCCTGAATGGGGAAAAGAGAAGGCAGCATTGTTATGAAAGCCATTTTTTCTCCCGAATCTAAAACCTGCCTGGTGAAGTGAAAGCAGCAGTCTAGGATGCCTAAGATCTGGGCTTTATTCCCAGTTTGGTTACTGTGGCAATCTCCTTTGAGTTGTGTCATCTCAGTCCTATTTTTCTCAACTCTTCAGTGTAGCGAGCAATGCTGACTCCATAAAGGGTCTATCTGTGAAGAGCACTGTATGAGCAATAAAACAGTATTTCACCAAGTTATGATAAAGTGACAGTTCTGCATTTCAGCTAAGAATCAGCAGCAGGAGGTCGCAATAGGACTCCATATATTGAAGTGTTAATTTTTCATGGATGTTTTCATTTGGTATGACAAAGTGCGCTACTGAGCATTGGAAAGTATTGCTATTGTGTTCATGCTTGGCTTGTGAATTTTTGGAAACTTGGCAAAATTTCTCCAGTTTGCTTATGGGAGATTTTCTAGATAGATTGTGATAGGAAGGAAGGTCTTTTGTATCCAGCAGGAAAATGCTAGCTTAACTTCCTATTGGTGGTTTGTTCCAAGTGGCAAATGGATTAATCTGTAGTTTTAAAACAAGTAAACTGAGGTACGTGGAAATAGAATAACTTGCACCGTGGGCAAATTGAGCCAGGAATTAAAAAATCCTGAGGCTTAAATTATTCCCATGCAGACACCACAGGGCTGGTGGAAGCTCATCCACGTGAGGTCTGGCCAGGGGTCTGTGTCACCCGGTGTCCTGTGCCTGACCTGAGCATGACTCAGTGGCTGGAGGAGGAATCAGAGACATGTTCTGTGTTGGGACAGTTACAAAAGCAGAAGCTGACTTTTTAGAAGGCTTCTTAATTTTCAGAGTGGAGGTTCATGACAGAAGTAAAGTAGTTGAATAGTTTGGGTTGAAATTGAAACCTCTTGACTGGGGGTTGGTTTGATTATATGTGATTTTATATCATTGATGACAAAAATGACATTGGCGGTCACTTGCTGATTAGCCTGTACCAACTACTGATGTAGGAAGGTGAGGGGAGTCTCTGAACCACACAGTACCAACAGCACTAATTTCACAAGGTGCTGTCAACACAGATCATTAACAACATCAAGAACATCTGCTAGTGGTATGTTCTTTTTACATAATCAAGCACTAAAGTATTTGGTAAGCAAATAAATATTTTCACCAAATATTTTGCCCTGTGTCAGCCACAAATTATTATAAGTTACTCATTTATAATAATGCAGATGTGAACGCTCCACAGGCAAGGATTTTGCTCGTGATACTCACTGGCTTTCCCAGTGTGGATTTGTAACCAAGGTTACTACCCAGAATTGTCCAGATTTATTAAAATGCTTGTATGCTAAAGAAACAAACTCAGAGAGCTCTGTTCTCTTCCCTGAGGAAAACTGTGATTAACCTGGAAATTTCTTTCCTTTGTGTGCTGTCTTGGTGTGTCCTGTGCATTTGTGAGCCAGCCGCTGACTGCTGCTCTGTAACGAAGCATCATTAAACCCCAGTTTGTAATGTGACATTGCAGTCTAATACTCTACTGGACTGGCTTATGTTAGTACTAGGGAACCTAGAATTAAAGCGATGTGTACTTTGCCATGAAAAAAGACTCCCAGTCATGGTTTTTTTTTGCTTTTTAAGAGAAGGCATTGCATGCTCTGTGCAGAAGGACTTGGCAATGAAGATCTGTGCTGAGATACGGTGGTTAAGCTGGAGGTCCCTGCTGGCAGCTGAAGCCTGTGTAAGGGTTGATTGCCCTGGTCCCAACTTCCTTGCAGCAGCTTTGATGCTCAGCAAAGCTTTTGGCTTGGGAATGCTAAACTGGCTAGGGCTCTGTGTTGGGATGAGGCGGGAAGTTAGTCAGGGGTTTTGTGGGGGTTTGTTTGGGGTTGTTTTGTTCGGGGTTTATTTTTTTAGTTCACCATTTGAAATGAGTCAGGGAAAGTCCTGAAGGCTGTTGGAGGAAGAGGATGAGACACCAGAGCCTGGGTAGGTTTAGGCTGCTCTGGAGCTGTGGTTTTGCCTCAGGCCAAGCTGTTGTGATGGCTGGCTGCCACAGACTGTGGAGTGGGAAGTACCCCTCCTCCCAGCCCTGTGCCAGTTTTCAGCTCCGGCACTTGCTGGCTGGCATGAAGGCTATCATTTCACTTGTTAACACCAGAGGAAACAAATGGATAGTTTTCTGCTGGGCTGGCAAATTTAGATAAGACTCCGCAAGGTCCATCTCAGTGCTGAAGCTCTGGGGCCAGGGAGCAGATGGGGTGGTGCTGCTGCAGATGTGCCGTCAGCCCTGGTACCAGGCACCACGTATCGTGCAATCATGCCTTCAGATGAAAGACTCTTTTTAAGCTTATACAAAGGTTGCCCAGAGAAGCTGTGGCTGCCCCATCCTTAGGAGTGTTCAAGGCCAGGTTGAATGGGGCTTTGAGCAACTTGGTCTAGTGGAAGGTGTCCCTGCCCATGGCAGGGGGGTTCGAACTAAGTGATCCTTAAGGTCCCTCCCAACCCAAACCAGTCTGTGATTCTATAATAAATATTGGGATTTTTTAATTAGAAAAATTAAAAAAGAAAAGAAATATTCAAAAAGCAAAAAGCATTTCTTAGGGTTTTCAGTTGACTCATGCTCACTGTCAGGCGCAGGATACCAGGTGATGCAAACCCTTGGCCAGACCCCAGGTGGGTATTCTAGCAGTCTTCTGAAGTCTGCATGTGTAATTGCTGTAAAAGGAAGGTGTGCTTTTCTGGTCAATAGTGCCTCTGCTTTTGAGGGATAAGATTGTATTTCCTCACCACAAAATCATTCTCTTTTGGTTGCTGATTAAAGCAGACTTGCCAAGAATGATGTCCCAGAGTGGTTGTAATACTGCTCCAGTGAACAACTATAAACATTGAAATGGATTTGCTTTCATCAAATGTCAGTGGGGAGGAAAAGTAAAAAAGCTGAGGCATTCTTTCCAAAAGCTTTTAAAGTCATAGAAAATAAATGGAGACCTGGTATGATCACTTCAGTCCCTTTAGATTGGAAAATAAACTAAGCATTACTGGCCAAGTGTAACTTAATCTGTTAGTCAGATGATCATGCTTCTGTATTCATGTTCTGTAAGGGTGGTTTTATTTAAATGGCAGAATGAACAGTGTCGGTGTTCCTCTGTGAAAACACAAGGTTAATCTCACATTGCTGTGAGAGCTCCTTATAGTCGCATTGGCAGCATATCAGCATTTGTTCTGGAAATTAAGCAAGAAATCCTGGGTTAAAAAACGCTGAGAGCAGTGAAAACAGCATTATTTTGGTGCCTACCAGTTCTCCTTAGAGAAGGACTCATGAGTGCCAGGTGCTGTACAAATGTAGAACAAGAAGACAAAACCCAGTGCCTGTTTAAGCATTTATCTGCAGGACTACTGCAGAATAAAGGCTGGTATGTTTCTTTGTGAGGTGTAGTAGTCAGTAACTCCCTGCAGGAAGACTTCCTCCACAACAGCCCTATCAGGCTGTGGTTTTGATGAAATGAATCTCTTCATGACATGTATTACTGCTCCTCCTTTCCCTGGATCTGCTATTCCCATCACTTCCCTTAGCTGGACACGATGCTTCAGCAGCCGGGCTGAGGCAGTTCAGGTCAATCATCCAATGCATAGAGGCATCCAGAAAGTTTTCAGTCTGGACCAGTGAGCTGAAACAACTTTTCCTTGAGCCATGTGATCAGCAGGACACATGCAAAGGAGCAGGAACATACAGCTGGGACAGGAAGGACTGTCTTTTGGCAAGGATGTCATGCGGCACAGTGTTGAATGCTTTGTACAAGTCCAGGTAGACAATGTCAGCTGCTCTGCCCCCACCAAATTGGTCAGGTGTGATTTGCCCTTAGTGAAGCCATGTTGGCTGTCACCAACCATCCCCTGGCCAAACCTCTTCCAGTTGCTACTTTGATACAATGATAATAAAAAAACCCAAAGACATGAAAAAGTATACAGAATTGTGACCAGAAAACCTCACCTGCCTTCTACAGTGCTCACCAGGAAAACCTGGCCTACAGTTTACTTAAGCAGATAGTACAACTACCAGGGTGGGTATGAGCTGCTCAGAATGGTGTTTCTGGAGATCTCAGACAAGAGTAACCATCAGGCTCTGCTGGTGGCTCCCATGAACTGCGTAACTTGGAAGCCTGTGAGGTCCCAAGTAAATGTAATGGGAAGGATTTGCAACACAACAAAAGAATTATGGGATGTAGCTATGCTATAGTGGTACTGGTTGAAAAGCTATTAATTATATAGTGTTTGTGACATGTAGAGGAAAAAAACCTCACTGTTACTCTTCTCTTTATTTTTCAGCCTTGAGATTGCTACATCCTTACTGTCTCTAGTTTTGACATCCAAGTTTTCTTCATTTCCATTCTTGCCTATATTTTCCTTTTGCTTTCCATCATCTACTTCCTCTCCATTCTTTTTAACTTTTTAAAGAAGTAACCAACAACTGAGTATGAGAAAGACTTTTAAAAGTATCAGACAGATGAACTCTTCTCAGTCAGATTTGCAACCATCAAAGTCTTTCTGCAGTCTGTGCTGTTGTGGTATTTCAGCAGAATCTGCTATTTTTTCTTTCAGAAACTTCTCACTTTGATTGCACCATGGAAGGACTTCAGTTGGCCACCAAGGATTTTAAATGTGAGGAGTAACCTGGAAGGAAGAAAACACTGTAGATTCTTGGCATGAATCTTTGGCCACCTTCTCCACAGCCCCCCGATAGCAATCTCTCTGTCCACGTATGAAAAATCAAAATTGAGATAACTCTGTTGTGTGTGCCAAAGGGTCACTTTCTGAAGCCCTTTGGGATTTAAACCTTCTTAGTACATCCCTGAGTGTGGTACAAAGAGACCGAGATAAGAGACCAGTAAGCAGAAAGGAGATGTCTGTCAGCATGAGGTGTGAGCTTCAGACTCTGGTATTTAATTCACTTGTACCAGGATCTAAGATGTTGCCACATCAGCTGGTACACGAACTGGTAGTGATGCCTACCTGCAGGGACAGGTGCCTGTTACGTGTCTTACCCTACTTTTGCTTTTCATCCTGCCAGTCATAATCACACCCCAGTCTATTTACAACCTCAGGTGGAATGTTTTCATCAGTAGCTCCTGTTCTTTCACCCAGAGGTGCACAACTTACCACTTTTTCTCCTAAAACTAGGCTTAATGCTTCCCTTCAACTAGACTTATTTGGGACTATAGAAACAAGGAGAAAATTTCACTATAGATCTAGTTCAAACACATTGGAGGTGAGGTGCATATGGTTTGTGGTAGATTAATAAGCCTTATAAGCACTGGTAATGAGTGATTTGATATTTCTGTTAGTAGTATTGCGTTTGCCATTTTTTACTTAAATTCTTATGATTTAAGCCTGAAGCAGTTGTTTCCTCTTTTTTTTTTTTCTTTCATATTGTGGTTTTCCCCTGAAAATTAAGCACAGTGTTCATTCCTCAACTAGAACAGGAACCTTACTAATAGCAATTCTGTTACTGAGGAAATTGTCCTAATAACATGAGTATTGATTTCCAGGGGGAGATGAGCAGCAGAAATGAATGAACCCCTGACAAAAAAATCCGAAATTTTGCTCATGGAAATGTCTATGTAAGGCCTACACAGATATCAGGAAAGTTGGAAATACTTACATGTGCAGAGTGAGTTAAACTAGTCAGGTAATGAATTTAACCCCATGAAAAATCATGAGTGCTTGCTGAAATAGCAAGTAAAGAAGGTGAGACAGGCAATAGAGAATGGAGGGAGGTGAAAGGACAAATGAAATTGCACCTAGTTAATTAATCAGAAAAAGCAACCTTTGTCAGTTGAGACCTGCATAAGGCTTGAAATTACTTTGTAGTGAGAGGAAGTGACAGAAAAGACAACTATAACCTCATGGTGAAAAAGATGAGAGAAGATCAATGAGAAGAGAAGCAAGGAAGCTTAGGTTGTGTGTACTTGCCAAAAATAGTATTTCCCATTTACACAGCCTCCAGATCCAGAATATTGATCCATCTGTTCATTCACCTCCTCTTCTTCCTCTTTCCCTGCACCCTTTTTGATGTGCATCAGCTGAAGAGCTGGTACCCAACTGCAGTCATGCTGAAGCTCCACTGTGCTCTGAATTGCTGATGTGTCCCCACTCTCCACTTAAACAAATCCTGCATATAAGTGTAAGCAGTTAAAGGTGTTTGTAGCTCTAAATTAAGGTTGTACCATTGGCAAAATGTACCAGCTGCACTTTTTTTATGCATTTCTTAGGTACTTGTGTGATTTTTACTTTCCTTGGTTGGAAATGTGCTGCCCTTCTACCAGCAGAATGTTATACAAAATGTCACAGGGAGAAGGAAGGTAATCCATGCTGGCCATAGCCACAGCTTCAGACTTACCTGATGTCCCGCTGGCAGCAGGCAAGTTAGTTTGATTTCAAGAAAATGTCACTTAAGGGTTAATATTTTCTTCCTACTTCTATTTATTGAGAGAGAAATCTGAATGCCTGTATTTTCTGTTACTGAATACTGACCTTCCAGATTGCTTAAAATAAAAGTAATTCTAAAAATCTCACAGTGTTCTTGTATGGACAAAAGGTGTTCCATCTCTCAGTAGGGTGTTGCCAGACTAAGTTTACTTTAAACCCCCTTGGGTATCTTTGAGTTTTCAAGTTTATGTATCTTCTTTCCTACCACTATTTTTTCCCACTTGCTTCAGCCAGTATTGGTGTGCCACATCCAGGGAGCTAAGCTGCCTCCTGATCTGTGAACACTCTTTAGCACTATTTGCAAACTTCAGACCCAAAAGCTTCAGTGTTGTAGTTTGGTGGTGGTGTGTCCCTGTGGCATGCCTGAGGCCACCTTTTAACCAAGCTGGAGTTGATACTGCATGTGCCTCTGAGAGGAAGAGTGTGATGCCATGCCAGCTGTTACTGGGTTTACTGGAAACTATCATTTCTTTGGCTTGTGTGGTGATCAACTTAGAGCAGATCAGATTTTCTTTAGGGGAAATAAATCTTATTAAACTCCCTATAGTTTTTCTCATGTGATAATGTATTTGAAAAAAGGGGAGTTGATGGAGTGAGCATGATGCACAGGGTCATTGGTGCAGGGCAGTTGTTTGGCTACAGCTGCTTGGAATCCCTGCCTGCCTTTGTAGTGGGGTGGACTCCATCACAGTCCGGGAGGGGAAGAGGGAAGGAAGAAAAAAAACCCATCTGTGTCTGGTGTCCTGTAGATAGCTACACTCCTCAAAAGAGCTTTGGTGATTCCCTTTCTGAAATGCCCAATACACATGGGCAGCACAGGGGACTGAACGCTCTCAGCACTGGCTTGTGTTCTCCCTTTTGAGAATTTGGGAGTTAATCTTGATTTGTAAGTTATGAAAGATGGTCTCTTGGGCTAATGTTCCGGGTAGAAGGCCAATGCCGTAACTGCACGGTTTTGCTGTATGAGCAGCCAATGTCCTTTCTTTCCTGTATACTTCTCCTTAAGCCAGCTTTCGTTTTCACAAGGGGAAGGTCCCGGGAGCTTGGGAGGGATCCCAGGTCTCGCACCACCGAGGGACGCGGGTTTCCCCCACCACCCCGTCAGTGGACGACACAAGCCGCGGCGGGGGCCGGGGGAATGATCCCCGGGCCCAGGCTCCGGAGCGGCTGCCCGGGCTCCCTCCTCTTCCCCG